>PVHY01004303.1:0-95784 GCA_004024945.1 Uropsilus gracilis
AAAAAAAAAAAAAAAAAAGGCAACAATAAGTGCTGGCATGGATGTGGAGAGAAAGGAACATTCTTACACTGCTGGTGGGAATGTATACTGGTCCAGCTACTATGGAAAGCTGTGTGGAAGACCCTCAAAGTAATGAAAATGGAATTACCATTTGACCCAGCAATCGCTCTTCTGGGAATCTACCCAAAGGAGACCTCAATGTGGGTACAAAAGGACACATGTGCCCGGATGTTCATTGCAGCTCTGTTTATAATTGCAAGGACATGGAAACAACCCAAATGTCCCAAAACAGATGAATGGATAAAGAAGATGTGGTATATATACACAATGGAGTATTACTCATCAATTAAAAATGACAAATTTGATGAATTTATTGAAACTTGAATGTACCTAGAAGAAATTATACTAGCAGAAATGATTCAGAAGGAAAAAGACAGAAACCAAATGGTTTCACCAATATATGGACAACCAAATGAAAATACACAAGGGGAGGGTGGGGACTAGTTGGAGTGTTCAGGGTGGGAAGGTGGCCCCTGGCGATTAAATAGAGATTAAATTGATGTGAAATATATTTAAAAATAAATAAAAATAATAAATAAAAAAAGAAAGATTCAGAGGAGCTCTGTGACCTTGCCCAGAGTTACCCTTGTGCTGGTGACTTTAAGCTGGATCTAAATGTAAGTCTGAGGATTCCTGACTTAACTTTGTTCCTCTAACCTTGATTAACATTCAAGTAGAATCACAATTCTAGGTCATCTGGTCAATGGTCTCCAAAGCAGGGTGGGAAGCCATCTCTCTGGGGGAGCAAGATGATCTACTTAGATATCAGAAGAAAAAATTAAAAGTTTCTATTTCTGTTTTATCTTTTTCTTCAAAATTCTGTAGGATTTTATAATGTACATAACATATTACTAGAGTACTTTATGTATAATTCATGGATACATAAATATACATATATTGGTACATGTTCAAATATTTTTAACTGATGATATGCATGATCAAAAAGTATGTAGACCACCCATTTATATATCCTATTCTAATGCTTAAAAATTACCAAATTTCCCTTCTTTTTCCAGAATGCAGCCTACAAGTTGTTCTTTTAAGAAAAAATTAAGTGTCAAATGCTACTAAATCAGATTATCAAAGAATGCATGAGAATTCCACATATTCAGCCAGGTTAGTTTGGTTGTTTCACCATTTAAGTCAAGCTATCCATTTACAAAGCCAAGTCTTTGCTTGATATTTAGTCCAGAAAATTGATCAAGCAGGTTTATGTTACTTGGTTCTGTCTTCCTGAGAGGTCTAGAATGGTTAAAGAATTAAGAAAGAAGGAAACAAGAGAGAGTGGTTGGTAGGGATTTCCCCACTATGATGCCCTGTGAGATCTAATTTAAATATTTGCTCTTCTTTCCCGTCTTTTTCACCTAGTCTTGGAACAGAGTTAAAATTACTTCAACCTTTAAAATGTTCCTTTTAACCTTGTCATGTGAGATAAAGCAGCACATATGAGCAGCTTCTTCCTAGTGATTAAAAATTCTCCTGGTATGCTGAACAGTCGTTGCTCACACCAGAACCAAGTATTCATGGGGCCTGAGTCAGTAAGAAGGAGATGCAGGAAGTTAACATTTTGTTTACAAGATATCCCCTGGATTTTGTGTTAGAGCAAGGGTTTTATTATTTTTTATTATATATACATATACATCTATATATATTACATCATTGTCTACCTTGAGGTTCTCTCACCACCTTATCACCCATGAACCATCTTAATCTCTTGTGCCCTCCTCCTCCCCAATTTTACTCTCCTTCCCCTCTCTTGCTTTATACTTCAGTTCTGTTGACATTTAAAAATTTTTCTTGTCCATTTGTTTGTTTGTTTTTCTTATATCCCACATATAAGTGAGACCATGAGTATTTCTCTTTTTCTTTTTGGCTTATTACTGCTAACATGATTCCTTCTAGCTCCATCCATGTTGCTGTGAATGACGTTTGTCTTCTTTGATCAATGAATAATATTCCATTGTGTACATATACCACAACTTTCCAACCCATTTGTCTGTTTTGGGGCATTTGGGTTGTTTCTATATCCTAACTATTGTTAATAGTGCTGCAATAAACATCCAAGCACAAGTATCCTTTTGAATTAGTATTTTTGTATCATTAGGGTAAATCCCTAAAAGTGGGATTGCTGGATTGAATGATAGTTCCATTTCCCATAGTTTGAGGATCCTCCACACAGAAAATCAAAACCACAATGAGATACCATCTCATACCCATAAGAATGGCCCATATTAAAAAACAACAACAACAACAAAACAAAATGGACAACAACAAATGCTGGCATGGATGTAAAGAGAAGAGAACACTTTTACACTGCTGGTAGGAATGCAAATTGGGTTTTATTTTTCTAAGGCATACTTACCAAAATCACCTGATGATGAGATTGCCCCTGAAAAGGAGAAAAAAATAACAACAACATGAAAATGAAAGGAAAACTTGCAAGATGAAATTTTGGAGCACCTACTCTTTCTCTAGGGTAACCAGGGCAGTAAACACACCTCTTCACACTCAAATCCCACTGACTGTTCTTATTTCACACAAGACATCACACTGGGCGCACAACCTAAACACCTTGACCTTATTTAATGCTCATACCATCCTTATGGCACATCCTTATGTCACAGAGATTTCCAAACTTTGTTAATACACACTCAGTGTTTCATAATATTTTGACAGTACCTCTGGACCAAAAGAAATGCAGTTCCTTATATTAAGCAGTTACCAACTCAGCAGCTGTATATCACATGGATGCTATTTGCTTTGAAAAGTCCAAATATTCCACAATCCTTGTGACTTTGCTGCAGAGCCATGGAGCACCCTAGTGTGGAGTTTGGGAACCACAGATACATTTAATTAACTATGAAGAGTTAGTATTTGAATTCCTGTTTTGTCTGTGAAGAGAGGCAGTGAAGTTACCCAGCTGTTTTGTGGTTTGGGAATCTGAACGTCAGCTGTCTGAAACCAGAGTTTATAGTATTCCAGACTCTCCCAGCCCCCACCTCTTCTTGATTTACTGCCTTTAGTTCTAGGCATTATTCCTCTCTCTGGTTAGTGTGCCATGCCTCCTCTGCATCACCACCAGACTCTCACCTAAACACACGCGCGTGCACACACACACACACACACACACTCATCACTTTGTTTCAAACTATTTTCTTCCATTTGAATGCTCCATCCTTTTTTCTGCCTTTCCAGAAATGGTCCCTACTTCAATTTTCAATGCCCCCCCTTTTTTTTTTACCTCTTAATCATTTGTTATGATACTAATTCCGTCCTCCTTAAAACTTCAATCTATTAAGTATAAGTTAGTGGCATCTGGGCTTATGTTGTTCTCTCATTGTTTTATCAGTGTAAATCTAGTTTTTCCAACAAGACTGAAAGCTACCCAAGCAAAAGAACTTAGCATTATCTAAGGTTAAGCATACAGTGGTCATATGAAAGTCTGCTGAAATCGGCAAAGTGACTGGTGCTACAAATGATAGCATACTCCCAAGCTGCATATAACAGAAAGAATAGATCAAACATCAAGGCAGTGATTATCAAGAATGATACCACTATCTCCATGGCTTCTTGACATCCAACCAAATGATTTTACATACATGATTTCATTTGCCAGAAACAACAATACAATTATGATGTGCCTTTTGCAGAACAAGGATGAGGCCTACACAGGCTAAGTAACTGGCCAAAATCACCCACCCTAAGAGTGGAGAAAAAAGGTCTGGAGATCTAACTCCCTCTAGACCCTCTGTCTGCACTGTGGTACCTTCCAGAATGCCTGACCAGGCTCATGTGGTGGGAAAGGATTTCAGTTTCAGAAGCACAGTCCAGACTCTAAGACACCAGCACTGGTGATACTCTTGTCACCAGCATTGTGCCTCTCAGCCTGGACTGTGATCCAAGCAAAGCAGTGAACCACATTCACTGAGACAACAGGCTGGACAGCTGGGGGGACATTGCCTGACCCTCCATGGGGTCCACAGGCTTATTAGAAATTCTTCTCTCATTGAGGGGAGTCAGACCTCGATCAATGTGTTCTTAGACGAGTCAACCCAATTTACCCCTTTTAGGATATAGTGAAAGCACAGAGGATGGTCCTGAGGTTTCTAGGTAAATGAAGATTGCTTCCACAGAAACCTAAGACTGAAAGCATATCAGGCAAAATATAAGATGAAAATGTGCTTCGTTCCTTTCAGCATCATGAAGAATTCAGTGGCAATAAACAGACGAGGACTCAGAAGTCAGGTTGTCCTAGGTTTATGATCTACTCCATCCCTTGCTGATGTATTATTTAGGAAAAGTTACTTCACCTCTTTGCATCTCAATATCCTTGTCAGTGAAATAAGGTCACAGGATAGTAGTAGAGATTAAATGAAAAAACTACTGAAAGCCTGAGGCATAATGCTTGGCAGGTAACAGATGCTCAATTGGTGATAGCTGCTTATCACAGATGTCAAATAAGCTTCAAACCATGCCTTGTGCCTGGCAGACCTTCATTAAATAGAAGTTACCACAAAACACTGTTGCTACTGCCATAGCAGAATTCTAGACACTGTTGCTAACTCCTGGTAAAGAGATTCAAAGGCTCTAGAGCCTGTAGGACAATTATAGTAGAATGGGGAAGGAGGAAAAATGTGAAAGAAAAGAAACAGAACATGCCTAAGGCAGAAAAACTCACCCAGAAAGACCTTGACAGAAAACAGAAAAGAAATAGAGGTAGAGTCAAGGGCTGGTTTGTGGAAGGGCTCTTACACCATCAGAAAAATAAACAAATTGGACCTTTCAAATATACATTTCAAATCACATCATTTTCTACTGCATTTTATCTCCAGGCAGTGGGGAAGATACAAACACATCATATTTACTTATAAAGCTTTATTGGGATTTCAGGAAAGATCAGAATTGAACTCCCTGAAGAGATGAAGAGGAAGCCAATTGTAGGTGACTTTTCTGTGGAGATGAATGGGTGGGCTGAGGTCAGCCCACAGGCACCCACGCCGGGCTGCACATGGTCACCACCCCAGAGCAGCAGATGCATATGATGAGGTAATGCACAAGTAAAGACCTTCATAAATCCCAGAGGACTATATACATATTTACTTATTATTACTATACGGACAGCAGCATGTACACACCAAATTAGAAATCCTTCTGTATATGGCTGAAATGTCAAGCACTTGTGTGCTTTTGAGGGGGGCTGCCAGGATGGCAATACTCACCATGGCCAGGGGATCATGGCTGAGCTGTACACTATGGGACTGTTCCTGCAGGGAGTTGTCTACACTGGCCTCAGAGTAAAAGACCTGAAAAAGAGGGAGATAATCAGGGTGAGAGCAAACCAATACATCTCCTTCCAGCTCAAATGTCCTGGTTTTGATTGCACACCCAACCTGTATGGGTTCTGAGGTGCACTGTCCCACCACATACTCATGTATGTGGTCCCATGGCAACATCAAACATACCTAGTGGGGGGGAGGTCACAAACTCATAAGCCTACAGAGGCTAAGTGATAGTGTCATCAATCGTGCAGTGGAATGGGGAAGGCTTGACCCTCTCCTTCTACTTCACAAATTCTACTCTCTAAGTTCTACTCTCTAAATTCTACTTTCATTTTCCCACTTGTTATACTACATAAGGCCAGAAATACATTTCTTTAAGAAGACAACAATACAAGAGACATGATGAACAGCACCGTACTTGTTCTCTTCCTTGGTGAAAGGAAGAGAGTACGGAGGGGGTAATCTGTGGCTTTTTTTCTTTTTTCATTTTTGGGGGTGGAGGTGGGGTCATGGATGGGCTGACATTCCACCTAACGTGGACAGCTCATCACCAGGGCACTTGATGCCCCAAATGAATGTGAAGCCAAAGGAGTGAGGCCAGCTCTCTGGATCTTCTCAGAGATATCCAAATTCCAAATATTTGTTAGAAATTTCCTGAGAAGCCGAGCACGGTGGCATGTGCTGTAAGCAACAGCTTATGGAGTCCCAACTGGGTCTGGGGATTGTGGTACGAGTCCCGATCAGGGCAACATAGTGAGACCTAGTCCCCAAAATAGTAGCTGGGCATGGTGGCGCGTGTCTGTAATCCCAGCTACCTGGGAAGTTGAGGCTGGGGATTGCTTGACTCTGTGCTACCACGGGCAACATGAGCCTGCGGTTTCATGGGCAAAACAGAAATACCTAATCTCAAAAAAAAACAAGAAGAAATCTCCTGAGTTCTAAAAGTTGACTCATTTTTTAAAGCCGCTCGAAGAAAAAATTTCAGTGAACTGAAATCAGTCCAATTTGCAACCTCTCCTAGATAGGAACGCATTCTCTGTTTCCTCCTCCACTTTGTCTACTCTTTACTTAAATTCAAACTTCACATATTTTGTACTTATAGACAAAATGCCACAATGACTCCCTATTATTTTCCAGGTTCTGCTTTACCCTCCAGTTTTGACTGTTGGGCAACCAAATAGCAGGAACCATATTTTCTACTTAATCTGTATTTTTGTAACCCTGAGCAGAGCAAGGAATGGGCAGATACTAATTGCCTTTCAGGTCACTAAAACACCCTTCAAAGGCAAATGTTCTCTCTGATTTTACAGAGAGAGAATGGGCCAGCTATATTCATAGAGAAGGGCTGATAAATGGAGGCATATAGAGGAAGAGCCAAGATGGGGAGGATGGAGTTGCCCCAACACACCCACTATAGAATTCCTATGCTCAGGTACTCACAGTAAACCCCAAGATGGGGCTCCCGGGATGCCTGGGCATTTTCCACTGGATGCTGAAAGCTGTACAATTCAATGCGTCTAGGATTATGTCAAGAGGAGGCCCCATCTTCCCTGTCCCAAAACAAAAGAGACAATGTTAGCAGTCCCATGCTCCCTGGCTCAGGTGGTAGGGATAGTGTTGCGGATGTTACTGTGTTGTCATATGTTGCCACAATTAAAAAACAAAACAAAATTCCATACATCTCATCTTCAATTTATTTGCATAATATTTGAAATGAATCTGCAGCTAGAAACACAGACCTCTCTCTGTATACCATGCCAGGACCACCTGACTCTACCAGGTAGGGGATCCCACCAGGGCTCTGCTATCCTCTCCCATCTCAGTGGTGGTAGGAAAATGGGTCCCATCTTGCCCTCAGATTCTGTGATTTCTAATAGCTCAGGGATCAACACATGGCCACATAGACCAAATACTTTGGACATGGCTCTAGAAGACTAGAGTTTAATAATGCATAATGATAATTTTCCTTTTTATTCTATATCTGTTTCATAGATACTATGTTATTTAAATATATAAGTAGTTGTGTTTACATAGCTAGTGTATTCTTATTGCACAGAAGTGTAAAATAGGGTGGAAATTTTCATGTTTTACTATATACTTACCATAATTTTGTAGATAATTTATACATAAATTTGTATACATATTTATACATTATACAATTTATACATATACTCTGTATATCATTTATTCATAATTATATATATAATTTATAATAAATTTCTTTCTAAGAACAACATATTTCCAAAATTTAGAAAATACAAAAGCCAATTCTACCATTCAGAAAAGAGTTTGTCAGCATTTAATATAAAACACTCCCTTTGGACACATGTAATTTTTAAATGTTATATGTAGACATGCATATGCACACATATTTATAATATGTGTATTTCTAATTTAATGTCATTATAAATCATGAATATATACAAATATTCTTAATTTCAAATCTTATTTTACTTTATGTTTACGGATATAGTCACTGATCAAAATAATTATTTTTAACATTTTTTTAGTGCTTTTATTTAGTGCAGCTGCCATAACTTACAGTATTTTTCATTCCACTATTTTTAGGTACTTACTTTAATCCCAATACCATGGTATTTTAATTAGTGTTCTGCGAAGATAATTCTAAGTGTTGCCTTGTTCAACACACAGGGACTAGTCAGTGGATGAGTTCAATAAATATTCTTTGAGTAAATGAACATTCTGCAATTTGACTTTCCCCTAACTAATATGACCTGATGGTCTTAATTTTATTGTTTTATTGACTGTGTATAATGCTCCAGTACATCAGTCAGGTACTTTGTATTGAGATCTTATGTGTTCTAGGCCCATGATGGATAGATACAAGGACCCACACACAAGATAGCAAGACATTAAATTGGGTGTGAGGGGCTTGGAGGGAGGTGGAGCACATAGTAACACACCAGAAGGACACATCCTATTCCACCTGATGGACTAGTAGGAATGAGGTAAAGCGGGGTGGAGGAAGTGCCCAATAGAGGAAGCGCATACACTATTCTCCTGAAGAACAGGGGGGTGAGTCACAAAACAGAATCATTGGGGCATCATGGTTAGATGAGTAGATGTGGGTGGTAGAGAAGAAGTAGAGGTGAGGGATCCTACCTGGGGTGATACAGGGGAGGGGAGTGCCATCACTCATCTGGAAGCACAACATCCACCTGTACTGCCCATGAGGAGGTGGTGAACAAGATGTGGCCAGGTCAGATATTTGGGTCAAACACTGAAAATTTCCAAACTGAATCAAATAGTTAAAGGTTGGATACAAATTATATGTTGCTTGGAAAGAATGACATTTTAAAAGTAGATTTTTTGAGAAAAAACCTTCATAAACTTGAAAGATGTAATGATAATAAAAGTGATGGATTCTACATTATAAAGTTGGCTAATGCTCTTCAAAAACTGTGAAAGAATCTAAACAACAGATCTAGGGATAAATAATTGCAACAAAATGACAAGTGGAGTATATCTTTATTGTAAAACTCATTTGTATTGATAAAAAATATATTCAAACCATAATAAATAAATGTTAAAGCAACTCAAAAATAAATGAAATAAAGTCAGTAAACACTTAGATTGGAATATTCAAATTTACCAGTTATCAAATAAATTGAATTTTTAAAATTGAGATGGCATTTTCACCTATTAAATTAGCCAAAATGTTTAAGTGATAGTAACTAAATCTGACAAGAATATATGAATGTGCTTCTCTAAAAAATTGCTTATGGCAGTATAAATGAGCTTGGAAGAGAATTTGGCAGTGTTCAATAATATCAAGGCCATGAATACATATGTTCTCTCCTTGGGCTCTCAGAAGTGTGATTATAATCTGTTGTAAGGAAAGAATTGCAGAAAAGGAAGTTGTTCCCATAAAGATATTATTGGTGGGATGGCTTGTGACACAAGGGGAAAAAGTCACAAGTCATCTAAATATTTAGAAATAGAGGAGCAGTCATGCCAATTGTGGTGTATCCCCTGGGTGGACCATTAGACAAACTTTACAAATGAAATTTCACTAAACTCATGATGGTATCTAAGAAACTATTAACATACAAGTAAAATTTGTAGTTTAGATGATAACATTGTTTTACTACTAGTTAGTGCTAACATTAGCAATCTTTTTAGACTTTAACAAATGTCCCAGGGGGCAAAAAACATACCCTGGAACAAGGATAGCCTCTTCAGTAAATGGTGCTGGAAAAAACTGAATCAAAACTTGTAAAAAAATGAACCAGGACAACACCCTCACACCCTGTAGAAAAATTAACTCAAAATGGATAAAGGACCTGGAAGTGAGACCTGCAACCATAAAATACATAGAAGAAAACCTGGGCAAAACGCTTCATGAATTTCATCTCAGAAATCCATTTGGGGAAACAACGATGGCTGGCAAAAAAAAATGAAGGAAAACATAAACAGCTGGGACTATATCAAACTAAAAAGTTTCTGTTCAGCAAAAGAGACAATAAACAAAACAAAAAGAAACCCAACCAACTGGGAGAAAATTTTCACCCTCCAGACAAGTGACAAGGGTCTTATAACAAAGATCCACAAAGAGCTCCTACAGCTCAACAAATACAACGCCAAAAACCCACTCAAAAAATGGGAGAAGATCTAAAAAGACACTTCACCAAAGAGGAGATACAGATGGCTAATAGGCATATGAAAAAATGCTCCACATTACTAATAATCAGGAAAATGCAAATTAAAACCACACTGAAATACCATCTTACACCAGTAAGAATGGCCCATATAAATAAAACAGACAACAACAAATGTTGGCGCAGATGTGGAGAAAAAGGAACTCTCTTAAACTGCTGGAGGGAGTGCAAAATGGCCCAGTCACTATGGAAGACTGTGTGGAGGACCCTCAAACAATTGAAAGTGGACTTACCATTTGACCCAGTCTACCCAGAGGACATGAAAACATTAATTCAAAAGGACACATGTACGCACACATTCATTGCAGCCTTGTTTACAATTGCTGAGAATTGGAAACAAACCAAATGCCCCAAAACAGATGATTAACTAAAAAAAAATATGTGGTACATATACACAATGGAATACTATGCATCCATCAAGGAGGACAAACACATGTTATTTGCAGCAACCTGGATGGAACTAGAAAGACTCATATTAACAGAAATAAGTCAAAAAGAAAAAAAGAAGTACAGGATGGTCTCACTTATATGATGGATATAGGGAAAAACAAACAAACAAATAAGAAAGAATGAAAACAACCAATGGAACTGAACCATGGAGCGAGAGAGGAGGAGGGAGAAGAAGGTGGGGGAGGTGAAGAGCACAAAAGAACAGGATGGTTAACAAATGCTAGTGAAGTGGGAAATCCCTGGGGTACACAATAATGATCTAATGTAATATAAATATATATATAAAAAAAAACATTTACCAGATATCGGAAGAGACCAACGAACAACTGAACATCAACTTAACCAACCAACAAATCGCAGAAAGATGGGCGATGGAGTGACTAGAGGGGGGATACAGAGGGGGGAGAAGGGATCAATCAATGTACAAATGTGACAAATCAATAAAATGAATTAAAAAAAAAAGTCCCAGGGTTATGTTTTCATGTAAATTATGTATGTTGCTTGTGTCATATAATATGTCATGCCATCAATGACATCATCAATATTTTATAAGATGTTGTAATGAGGAAAAGCTAGATGAAAAAGAGACAAAGCTTCTGTTATTTTTCCAAATTTTTATAAATTTAAATTTATTTAAAATTAAGTTTATTTTATAACTTATGCTATTACATAACTATATTATTTTACTATTAAGATTATTACTGTATTATACATATTATGTACAATATGTAATAGTTGTAGTAACACAGTAATTATAGTAATTACATAGTACTACTCTAATACTATTATTACATAATATACTATATTATGTATAATATATAATAGTTATATATTACTTATATATATTTATAATATTGTATTTATTTGATGTGGGAACATTATCTTTGGTTGTTGAGAGCTAAATACTAATTAATATAATAAATAATATATTAATACTGTAATATTATTATAACTTTTATTAACTTTATACCATTAAAATGGATTTGTATTACTCTGTAACAAGTATGTGTTGAGTGCAAAGTATTTATGGAAACACCTAATAGCTACTAATACTACTATTATAGTCATATAAGATATTCATTTCAATTCATTTCAGGAACCTTGAAGGCAAGGGGAAAAGGTTAATTGTTACATTTATGTAGCTAAGATTAAGAAGGACTTTCCTTATTTTCATTTATTTCTCAACATAATATTTGTTATTTGCTTTTCATATATTTTTATAGACAAAGAATTAAGTTTACACAAGTGTGAGTGTGACCAGGATCCTTTGTAGTGAAGGAAATCACAGAAAACACTTCATGAAGTTTACACTAGTCAGGCTGTTTGAAGTATGTGTCTCCAATGAATGGTAAGGCTAAAAATAGTTTACAATTAATGAGTCCAATGTATTAGCTCTACCAGCCAAAGATAGTGTACCTACATCACATAAAATCCCATGTCACAAGTGAGTTATCACAGTAAAACAAAGGCTCTCTCAGAAGCTACTGCTGCCATAAACAACACTGCATGGAATTGCTAATTGGCAGTAGCTCAAGTGCTTTCAGTTGGGGGCAGCAAGGACAGGCACCCACCCCCCCTTACTTCTCCTTAGTTTGCTGACTAGTCATAATATAGACTAAAATTTCATAGAATTATCTGCTCTCCCTACTCTAGATCCTGTAAGGCAGTTCTGATTCTAAGAGCTGTCTCTCAATGATGCTATTGGATTACTCACCTTGTCAATAGCAGCTAGAGGGGCATAACCACAGAGCCACACAAAACATGGAAACTGCTGGATGGTCCATGCCAGGACTCATATCATCTAGGAGGGCATAGATGGGCCCACAACCACCATTCTGGATTCAAACCTTCATGAGGATTCTGAAGTAGGGCTGGTGATCGGAATGCCCAGAGTTCCCAGCATTCTGCCTTCACATACATTCACATGTCCTGCACACTTCCTGATGGAAGATTTTCACTCTTTCTTGATAGAACTACAGTTCATACAATGCTACATAGTTATTAATTTAATTTTCAGCTAGTTTTAATTGAAATAAAATGGAAGAAATACTTGCAAGTCATACATTTCATAAGGGATTAATATCAAATATGTATAAGCTCATACAACTCAACAGTGAAAACAAAACCAAACCAAAAATATATCCTAATTTGATCAGATTATAAAGTGGGCAAAGGACTGAGACAGACTATTTTCAAAATATACAAATAAACAACCAGCAGGTACATGATAAAGTTGTACTCATCTGGGAACTGGAAATCAAATCCACAATGACACCACAATTTCACACGTTGGAATGGCTACTATCAAAAAGATGAGCTATCGATGATGGCAAGGATGTGGAGAAGCCTCTATGAACTGTTAATGGGAGTATAAATGGGTGCAGCCACTATAGAAAGAATGGTATGGAGGTTCCTCAAAAAGTTAAAAGTAGCACTATCATGTGATTCAGCAAACCACTTATGGATATACTTCCATAGGACATGGAATTATTGTCTTGAAAGATACATGTGCCCCTATGTTCCTTGCAATGTTATTTGCAATTGTCTAGACATGAAAACACCCTAAGTGCCAGCTAGCAAATGAGAAAATGTTATGCAAATAACACATGCAAATGCACACACACACACACACACACACACATAATAAAAGGTGAAAAATCTTTCCATTTGTGACATCATAGATGAAACTTAAGTACATTATGCTAAGTTTTAAGTCACAAAAGAATAATAAATCGTTGATTATTTTACTTATATGTAGAAAACAAAATAAGCCAAACAGGAAATAGACCAGTGGAACTCTTTATTTGGGGGTAACTGGGTAAAGTTGGCCAAAAAGTACAAACTTCCTGCTATACGATGAATGGTTGGGAGTATTGTATGCCATATTATGGACTTAAAAGCTGCTAAGAGACCAGATCTTCAAAAGTTTCTCAACACACACACAAAAGGTAACTGGGAGACAGCTGATGCCTTTGTTAAAACATAATGATAATCATTTGTTATAGACACAAATATCAAATCATCATGCTGTACATCTTTAATTTACATAGTGTTATATGTCAATGACATTTTATTACAACTAGAAGCTAATTAATATTAAAATGACCAATTAAAATATGGATAAATTATTGATATTAATTACTATGTGGTAGAGGAGGGGGATAAATAAAATACAGCAAAGTCTATTCTTAATTCTTTTCCCTCCTATCTCTCTTCCAGAGGAAACAACCATTTGGTGTTAAGGTCTTATCTCTAGATACACTTGTGTACTTTTATTTCACTTGCATATTTATTTCACTTGCATATTTATTTAATTTCTTCTTACTGGAAAAATGTTTGTTGTTAAATGAAGTGATAAACTATGGTTCACCCATACTATGCATGAGCATTCATTCTACCTGAATATTTATTTCTTTAAAGAGAAAAAGAGCTCTGAGGAAAGCGATACAGGCAAAAACCTTTGTAAATTTTAGTAGTTTAATAATTGCAATTTAATAATATTCATAATATTAACAACAAAATAAATATTCAAATATCAGCTGGCTTCTAATGTTCCCCTCACTGCTAGCCTAGCAGAAACCTGTCTTTGGTTTTTAAATCTGTTCCCACTTGTTCATTTCCACTGCAGCTTCCAAAATTTCATTTCTACTACCTTTGCCTGCTTCCTTTTGTTCTACTTTTTACTCATTTAGTGGGGTTTGAATGAACCAATAGTAAATAGGATCACTCAATCTTGTTTCACTAGAAGCATAACAATTTACCTGTTAACACTACCGGACAGAGAATACATTATCCCCATTATACAGACTCAGAAACTGAGGTCTAGAATATATTGTAAAACCTCATCAACAGAACGGAAACAGAGACCATGCATGAGTAATGAGGTAGAGATGCTGGTGTTCTCTGTGATTCTGCCCAGCCTTCTCTTTTGAATTCCTCTTCACCTTCTTCCCATTGCTCTTATCCCTATCAGTCACTGCCACTTAGGTTGGTGGTTCCCCAGTTTATCTCTCCAAGCCAGCCCTCAACTTGGACAAGCAGGCCTATTTGCCCAACTGCCAAGTGGTTGCAGATGTCATGTGAGCTTCTCAAAATCCACATGCCCAACACTCAGTTTATTACCTTTTTCTTTAACCCTAGCCCCTGCCATGATCCCTGTCCTGTAAACAGCAGCACCATACACCCTAACATTCTGAGACCTGGTAGTCACCCTTTTATATCAAATTGGTCACCTGGTATCCAGTCACTTCTATTCACACTGCCCTCAGAATCCTTCTGACCCAATGCTCAGAACAAATGTCCAGAGCTGTGCATGTAGTGGGGCCTATTTGTCCATTGTCAAGACTTCCCTGACCATTTCTCTGGCCTTACTTAAGGGAACTAGTTTCCTGCCCCACAGTTTTCTCAGTCTGCACCCTCCCCCGGAGAATGTGTGTTAATAAAGGAAGCTTAATGTTTTTTCTGTAAAGCAGCTGAATGCAGTTGAAGATTGGTTCCATAGGACTGGAGGCTTTGAAACTTTGCTGCAGTGGGGTAGATGAAAGCCATGTGGCTAGAAGGAAGTACCAGATGCCCTATCTTCAGTCACATTTGCATTGCAAGCACAGCATTTTTCTCTCTGAGTTTTGCTGGAATAGTCTTTGAGGGTAGGGCAGGTCTCCAGCTGGGGGCCATCTGAGGCTTTATTTGCAGAGTAATCACATTATTTAGACAGAGATTGTAGGACTATTGGGGGCAGGCTAAAGGCTGGAGTAAATCACCCTGGCCCCACCCCTGGGCTGAAGAAAGATTCTCCACAGGGAAGGGTGGTAGGAAACCAGCAAGAAAGTCCTAACAGGCCTGGTATCAGCTTCTGAGACAAGGAGACTGGGGGTTTAGGGGCCGGGGTTCAGTTAGGGGAGAGCCAATCAAAGTAATCCTCTAAATCTCTTCCAACCACAGGAATGAAAGATAAGAGTGAAACCAAAAAGTCTCCCTACATCTGTATACCCCCTGAGTCATCAGGACAAAGTTCAGTCTTTGAACAGGATAAGTTAAGACCAAACTACAGTCTCCAAAATCTCTCCTTAAAGCCAAAGAGTCAGATAACTATAATCACGTGGAGGTCATCTAAAATTTTACTATTGTGATAAAATCAAAAAAAGCAAACTAGTGCTTTCTCAATCTTTAAAAATACACAGTGATAGGTCACTTACATGTGAACTAAATAAGATTTAAACAACTAAACACAAAATTAATACTTACATTTAACCCACAATGGTACAATGACATAAAAATAAATTATACAATTGAAAACTAGTTTTGAAGAACTATTGTACATATACAATATATCCTAAAACTGTGTTCTTGTAAGCTAAAAGCTAAACATTTTAGAGATAAATAAAAGTGTTTTTTTTTTTTTTTTTTTTCTGTGAAGAAGCTGTAGTCTAGGGCTTTTTGTTTGGAGGACTTACTCTTAAAACTGTATTAGTTTTTTGCATTAGAAAAAAACTAGGTATAATTAGGTCAATTTCTTATGGTAATTTTATTTCATAAAATACTGCATAATTAGGTCAATTTCTTATGGTAATTTTATTTCATAAAATACTTCAACTTCCTGAGCAAAATTCATCTCAGATTCAATTAGTTTTGTAATCCAATTCATAAAAACACTTCAAAACACAAACAAAAATATCATCTGTGACAGAAATACATTGCTAGCTTTACAGTTATTTGATTTTCACAAAATGAACCAAGTTATATTCACTGATGCAATGGAAAGTGCCCAGACTTAACTAAAAATAATCAGGAAATTCTCAATAGAAAAGAAACCTTATTTCCATCTTTTTGAAGTTTGCTCCAACTATTATTACTAAAGCAGCACTGTGAATATTTAACCACAAGTCTGCTACTTGAGCAGCTTTGACTTACTCCCTGCAAAGCAATAGTAAAAATGTGGGTTTAGAACATAGAATCATGTTTGTTCTAGCTACCCAAGGATTCAAGAAATTCTCAGACTCTGAGGAGCAGCATGAGTGTTTTCCAGAGTCCCGCCATTTTTCTCTGTGAAGGATTTACCATTCACATCACTTGAAATCTACTATTCTAGTGTAAAATTCCAGAATGTGGTCCCCCATTCCAGAGTGTCATTCTAGAATATAAGTCCTGATTCCAGAGCAGAATTCCAGAATATAGTCACCCATGCTAGAGATCATTCCAGAATATGACACTACTCTAGAGGATAACCCCAGAATAAAAACATTGACTCCAGAGTGTAAATCCAACGAGTAATTTACCATTTCAGAGTATAATCTACCAATCTAGAGCGCCTCAGTTTTCTCACTTAAGCAATGAACTGAATTAGATAGTCTCCAAATGTCCTTCCTAGTTTAACCTTCTGATACTCCGTTAAATACTGCATGGGAGGATATTTGAGGAATACTAAAGGTGGAAGGAAGAGTCACTCAGAGCAGCTCCTGGTGAGGTACAATCTGAATCCCAGGCAAGCATGGGCCCTATGTGAGAAGCCCCGTTCAGATCCTGCTCTGATCATGTCACTTCTTGTGGTTGGACTGTGACAACCTAGAGTGAGGGAACATAGCTGTCAAGAGCTGAATTTGGACATTTCTCAGTAACCCCTTTCTCCTCCCTACTCTGTCATTCTCAGGGTCAACTGAGCTGCTGTTTGCTAAGTCAGGTGGGCGACTGGTGCATTTGTGTGCACCCTACAAGGACGGCAGAATAAGGCAGGCCAGGGCTCAGGGGCTGATCTCTCCCTGTTGCTTCTTTTCAAAGTCAGAATTTAAGAAGTTTGAGGTATCTGTATTTGAACCTCATCTGCCAGGTCTTTGAAGGTATATTTGTCAGTATACAGAAGGGAAAATAATGTATCATTTTATATCTATGTATGTATATACACATATATAGCTATATATATATTTATATGTATATAAATGTGTACAGGAGGGAAAATAATATGTATGTATTATTTTATATCTATGTATGTATATACACATATATATGGTTATATATGTGTATATAACATGTTGTTATATGTGTGTAAATACATGCATATTTATATGTATATGTGTACATATTTATATGTATGTGTATATAATAATATGTCAGTGTACAGGAGGGAAAATAATGCATTCAATAGCTTGTTAACTGATTGAATAAATTGTCAGCTTTTACACAAATATCAGTTCAAACTCCTGAACTTGATCATTCACGTCTGCATCTGAGGTACCTGGCAGGCACCTCTGTTACCAAGTGACCAAAGTAAACATCACCCATAAGAAGTTAAACTGATATCATGATAACATGTAAGACCCTTCCCCTCTCTGGGCTCCCTAAAATGTATAGGCACAATGTAGCCATGAGGAAATAGTACATAAATCCTGACCAGATTATGCTCTAAAATGACCAGCAGCCTCCTAAAATGTCAAGGTCATGGAGGACAGACAAAGACTGATTTCTGTCATTCATCAAACAAGACTACAGAAATATAATAACAAAATATAGCCTGGTACCTTGAGCTCCTGGACTAGGGAAATGAAGAACATTAATGGAAAACTGATAAAATTTGAATAAAGCTTATCTGTCAGTTATGTCATTGCATCAACACCAATGTCTTAGCTGTGATCAACATATCATGGCAATGTAGGATATTAATATTAAGGGAAGCTGAGTGAAGGAAAATAGAAAAACTATATTATTGCCACTATCTTCCATGAAACTAAAATAAAATCAGTCAATAAAAAAATATGCATCCTTCCTCTTTTTATCCTAAATCCAACAGGAGATGCTCTTACTACAGTCATGGCCGTTTCTCCAGTTAAAACCAGGGTGGAGCTCTCCGGAGCTTTGAAAATCAAGCTTAGAAAGCCGGTTGCTATGCCTGACTGCTCACCACCAGTGACCTCAGTGAGACAGCTTCTGCTCTTCTTCATACTCTCAGGATCTGGTCTCTTTGGTATGAGGGTGTGCAGTCTATACCTGCCTTAGGAGCAGCAGCACCTCCTTTCCCTTGGGCTGGATCAGAACCAACATCTGCAGATTAATGCAATGTCAGCAAGAAGCACATGGCTCCACTTTCACCTGTGGTTCCTTCCTGGTAAAGTCATCAGGTGAGTAGAATATGATATCTAATGACATATAAACTACATAAATGTGTCCATAATCACAAAAGGTTTGCCATTTCCCGTTTTCCAGAGGCTAAAGATTAATGGTCATTCTAAAATGAAAATAAAACTAAGCACTGCCCTTTTCCCAAAATGCTGGAAACTTTGTAACAGTAAGTTCATCATGTAGTTATATAAATTTGCTGAGGATGACAGTGTCTATAATTTAATGACTACCATCTCTAAGCCTGGCACACTTCAGTGTTTCACAAAGAGCATCCCTTCCACCAACCCCAACACATTTGTGCAAATAGAAAAGATATCTGCCTGCTGATAGACATAGGCCCCCAGGAAAGGTACAAGGCTTGGAGAAAGGGTGGAATTGCTCACCTGGGCAGTGTTCTCAATCACTAATGGTTTAATAAGGTGATACAGGGCTCATTAGCTAGATTCCAGAATGGACAACTAGCTGGATTCCAGAACTCCACAGCTCTTGACAGTCCACATTACGTTAGACACTCTTTTTTAATGTTTCAATAGCTCTGCTAGGTAAGTGTCATTATATTCCTTTTACAAGCATGGAAATATTTATGGACATGCTCAAGATCATAGAAAGTGGAATAGTGAGGATTTAAAACCAAGTCTCTCTGACTCCAAGATGAATGTTTGCAATTATTTCCAGGATCATGAGATTGAATAACCACTGGAATGCTGATGGGAAAAAAGAGTGATATTGCTGGCAAACATCATATCATCTGCAATCTTCCTTATGTTTCCCTTGACCCAAGCAACAAATGTTTGCCATGCCTTCCACCCTTTTTTTGTAGTATCATAAAAACCAATATCAGAAAATGGGGAAATTTTGTATTCCCAGGTTTGAGGTTGAGGAAAAACTGATCTGGCTAGATTATTCCCTAGATGAGAAATAGTGGGGGTGACAGAATTGGAATGTCTATCACTAGGAAGTTCAAGGGATGTTGACGGTCAAGTTGTGGGAAAGTAGAATTTGGAAGGCTGCTGAAAGTAATAGAATTGAGCCTGCAAGACAGAGGGGATACCAAACTCAAAAAATGTGAAAATAGGTAATGGCCACAAAATTGCATTGACTGCTTATGGAACAGTTCTAGATGCTTCAAATCTAGTGATTTATCAGTCCTCACAACTTTACGCAGTATCGACTCCTATTACCTTGTTTCAGGAATGAAGGATCTGGAAACATGCTTCATGACACTTCCAAGGTGATAGAGTCAGACCATGAACCACAGACAAATCCAGAGACTCAGGGAGTAACATGTGGCCGCTGAGCCCAAATTTAACTAACCATTCAAGTAACAGGGGGCTCTCAAGAACATCTGGGCTGTTCTAGTAATGCCAAAAAAATTTCTTTGAATAATAATTTAAGGACCAAATTTTAAGCATAAGCAATTTGCACTCATTTTCTCATGCAGTCTTCATATGAAACTCATTTCACTCCTGAGGAAACTGAGGCTGAGAGAGAGAAAATAACTCTCCCAATCACACTAAGTGACAGGTAAAAACTCAGGTCAATGGAACTTAGAAACCACATTTTTCAGTCATGGGTTCCATAATCCTCCTGCTCAGTGGCAGGATGCTGATACCTCTCTTCCCCTCCAAGATTCCTAGTTTCAGGTCACTTGGACTGGTCTGTTCAGTTAACAGCAATAAAGTCTAATTGATTAAGAAAGTATATTTAGAGTATCTCACAGAAAAACCTGGGAAACATAAATGTCACTTAATACATATTGTGGAATGAATGGAGGAAGGTCCGGTGTAGCATTATAGCCTGTGAAGTGACAGAACCAGCCTAAACCTGCCTATTAGGACTTGTGACCTCAACAAGTGGGAAAGATAAACAGAACTGAAACAGTAAAATAAAGGGCTGTCTGTGGTTCAGTATAGTCAATCACGTCAGAGGTGATAGAGGGGAACCACAGCAGTTAGAATCACACAGGACCTAAGTTAGAAAATCAATACCACTGAAGGAGATTTGCAAAGTCACCTTAAAGAGATGAGAAGATAAGACCTGAATAAAACTCGGAGCTAACAGTCATGCTATATGTACCCCATGGTGTCTGGCTGATACCCAATTTGATTAGTCAATACTCATGTTATACCAACCATTAAGTATTTTGATTACCCTTCTGCAATCAGTAAGGATAGGTTAGGTCACATCATTAGCATGACCCCCAAAGGACAGAGGCTTACAACAACACGGATTTATTTATCAAGTTTTCTACAGTATCACCTAGAAGCGGTGCAGTTCTCCTCCACATTCTTCCCCGCTGTTGACACAAGCTAAGGGAGTAGCGAGTAGCTTTAGAAAGACTAGGTCTCACTATGTTGCCCAGTATAGTCTCAAACCCATGAACTCAACTGATTCCCAGCCTCAGCCTCCCAGTAGCTTGGATTATAGGCACACGTCACCGCTCTTTTTTGAGGCCTCCCACTAGCTGGGATTATAGGTGCATGCCACTGCTCCTGGCTATTTTTTTAGAGAGTAGGTCTCACTCTGTTGCCCAGGGTTGTCTTGAACTTGAGGACTCAAGTTCAAGTGATTCCTAGCCTCAGCCTCCCAGTAGCTTGGATTATAGGTGTGCACCACCACACCCAGTTTAAGGGAGTAGCTTTTATCTGCTATTTCTGCCTAGATGCTGAGAAACCTTTTAAACTTCTCCCCAGCAGGAGTACTTCCTCTACCACTCACTTTCATTGACCAGAACTAGTCACCTGCCCCACAGGAGCTGAACAGGTCACAGGTATAGATAAACGACAGCATTCTGCCAAGATAAAGGCTGTCCCTTGGTGGGAGAGCAAGGATTCCCTTTAAACACCTAAACGAAAGAGGCAAACAATGTTGGTTCATGCCTGTCCAGGAAAGCTAATGGCAGTGGGACCTTCCAGGGACACATAACCTCTGAGTAACTCCTTTCAACAAATACTATGACCAGTTCAGATCTCAAAGCAGACAAGGAAAACAAACTGTCAGACATTTGTAAGTGTCCATTGCCCAATATTCCCTCTTTCACATAATTGTTCTGGCTCAGTTGGGCTTTCTTTTGAAATAGTGGACTTAAAATACCCTTCAACTATAATTAAAACACATGGTATTGGCACAGAAATGGACAGGCAGATCAATAGACCAGAAAAGATAGGCCCAGAATGTATAAAAACTTAATTTATGATAAGAAAGGCATCTTGGATCAATGAGGAATGGAAGAATTATTCAATAGATGACATTAGGACAGTTGACTAGCAAATTAAAAGAGAAAATCAATTTCTAGCCTTAATTCATACTACATGCCAACATAATTTTAATTCCAGATGCATTAAAGAATTAGAGAATTTTACATTTGTAGTCATAAAGCTAGAAAATTTTCCTCAGTCACCCCTTTTTACCTCAGCATATTTACTTTTGTATTTGTTAATAGAAGAAATCATATAGGAGACAAACTGATTATAAAACAAAATATCTTTAAACATTTCTTTCCATTAAAATTACTGCAGTTAAAATATAGACTGAGGACAAAGACTGTTTACAGACAGAAAAGATTAGTATTATTTGATGTATAAACAATAAAGATTAGTATTATTTAATGTATAGTATAAACGTCCCATGCAAAATGCAACAGAAACATTTTCTAGTTCATAGAGAAAAATGGACAAAGAACATGTGTAGGCAGGATACCTAAAAAAAGCAAATTTTAAAATACACACATAAAAATATCCAAAACACATGAATAATTAAAGAACTATAATTTATATTGCAACACTGAGAGCTACTGCTTATCTATAAATTGAAGCAAGTCTTTTAAAATGATAAAGCCCAGTTTTGTTTACAGAGTTTTTATACATTTGATTGGTGATTTTACTTTATTAACTCTACTGAAATGCAATTAGTGAATGCGTGAGGATTCATAAGTAAATACTATTCTAACCTACTGTTTGTACTTTTCACAATATAACATTAGATATGGGGAATATACATTATTTTCGATTATGTTCATTTTAACTGAAAAACTAAAAATTGCATAATTTCAAGAATTATTGCAAGAATGTTTAAGCAGATCACAGTAACACATATGCAATTGATGGCCTATCATTCAAGCGGTACTTACAAATTGTTTAGAATAACATGGGGAAATGTCTCTATAATGAAGATACATAAACAAGGAAGTCTATGAAATGAATACACATACAATACAAAATTATGTAAAGAAAAATCCTGACCAAAAAAAAACCAACAGAAGTTCATTGTAGTTAGATCAGTCATTAATTTTTCTCTCCATATATTTAAAGTTTCCAATATGAGAAAAAAATTTTGACTATTAATCATGACTAAGTTTGAGCACCTAACAAAATTATGGTACAAGTACCTAAAACTAAAAGCTGAAGAAAACATCTCACACACTCTAAATGACAGATATATGCTAATGCCACATTTTTATGTCATTAGGTATTATCATTATCCCTATTTTACAAATAAAGACTTATGCACAGAGACATGGGGCAAAGTTCCCAAACTCACACAGCTGATGAGTGTGTGACAGAACCAAGATGTGAACAAGTCAGACTGGCTCCACAACCAAAACTTGTACCCACCCTATACAGTGATGATTGCATTTAATCATTAATCATTACAATAACCATATGGGTGCCATTTTAGAGAAGAGAAAACTGAGGCTTTGCTATGTTAAATGACCATAGGTCCAGAACTAACAACAAAGGAGCTCTAAGTGACCTCCAGTCATCCTGACTCTGAAAGCACACTCCCTCCATCCCACTCCCAACCCCACCTTCCTCAATACTCAGGCAAATGGTGTCACTGAATAGCCAGTACACATGGTTCTTACCATTTTCATAGACTAACCTTCTTTTATTTTATTAGTAGTAGTATAATTATGATTATTAATTAATTTGTATATAGATATATTTACATTGTTTTGTACTCCAAATTTCTCCCACCATGTCACCCATGAACCATCATCCTACTCACTTGTGCTTATTCCTCTTCCCAATTTGCCCTCCCTAAATCCACCTTTTTTTCTTAGCTAATGTAACTCTCAGTAGTTGAGTTTGCCTACTGCTCAACATCTTTAGCATTCATCCTTTCCTTCTCTTTCTCTGCTCCTTTTGCATTCCATTCCCAGCATTGCTGATCTACCCTTGCCAACTTTGCTTCACATTTATGATGCAATAAAGACCTTTGGGTGGAGACCTTTGTAGATCTTGTAAGTAAGTACTCTACAATAGATTGTAGATCTTTCAGGAGATGAAGCAACAGATGATGCTGACCCCACATTTGTTCACCTTTGGAAGGAATCTCCACTGTGCTAGCTGTATTACAAGCTTGTTGGTACAGAGAGAACACTCCGGGGCAATTACTCTTTAGCAGTTTTCACATGAACGGCTCTTTGTGAGAAGGAAAGAGTTTATTGGCTTTATCGGTTAAAGTAGTGGCATGTTAGGCAAAATGCCTACAAGCTTGCAATCTTAAGGAAGATCATTATCATTATAATCTCAACCTTGTGTTATGTTTGAAAATTGTCTGCAAATCTGGGCCAGAAGGGTAATGATACTGACCTTAATATTTATCCTAAGACACTAAGAAAATGTTGATTGTTTCCCTCTTTCTACTAATTAAATCATGTCACACAAGGTCTGAGTGCTTTAATTTAGTAAATTAATGTGTATAGCTTACTTAATCCTCATAATAACCACAGCAGTAGGTGTTACTATTATGCCCATTTTACAGATGAGAAAATTGTGGTACAATGTTGTATGGCTAGTTAGTGACACAGCAGGTATTGAAAGCTACTGTTTGACCCCAGAGCCAAAACTAACAACTAGTTTGCTAACCTGAAGGAAGCAACTGCCAAGCAAAGTCGTGGCTTAAATAAGTGGAGAGAAGAGAGAGATTACTTTTAAAAATTGAGAGAAATAAAAGCTGGAAAGGCATATATTAGATAGTCATTCAAATCTGTTAAAGCACTTTAAGAGATCAGAATCAGCTTTTATTCTAGGAATGTTACACCTTCTGGCAGTCATGTTTTGTTTTTTCATGCATCTGGCAAGCCCAAAACAATGACTTGAATTCTCTATCAGCATGCTTGAGCCATCCATCTGTCACGGTGAATAGCAGGGTCTGGAGTTATGACCAGTGGAGGCATTTGGGGTTATTATGTAGGGTTTGGTTAAAGCTGATTGGACTTTACCAAATAGAGTTATTGTCCTGAAACAACATATTTATGTTTCATCAGAGGAATGAGAGGGAATGATGAAATAAATGAAGCAAGTGTGACACTGAGCAAGGCTGAGAGATAAGTATTCTCAGACCACCAGTCACACAAGGTCAGCCACAAGCCTTATTTGGGGGTACAAATACAGTGTACCCCAGGCTTTAGGTCACACTTTCCAAGTAGTTTCCCAATTCCTGATGAATTGTCTTGTGTAGGTATTGAGTTCAAAGAAATACAAGTCAGTAGGAAGAGAGTAAAGCAATCTATGTCTATAGCAAAAAGATGCAACAAAATCTGGCTGCCTTTCACAACCTCAATTTCTTTTCTTTACTAATACTAGTGATTAGCTTAAGAATAATCAACAGAGGGTAGGTTATAGAAAAATGAAATGTCTGATTACTAGTTCTGGTCTCAATCCTGTGCAGTGCTGGTAAAGATTCTTTAAAACCCTTATTTGGAGTGAATGCCAATTTGTGCAGTATAGTTATGTTGTGGTCAATTTTACATTACCAACATCACGGAATACGAAGCTGGGAAGTGATCTAGCAATGACACATCATTATGGTGTATTTCCATGAGATAGATAGTAGAGGCAAATAATCTCAAGCATATAGACAACTTAAAAAAATGAAATAACTAAAAAATTATCAGTTTGCACATTTGGTCATAATTTCACTTAATTTAATGTTTAATAATAGCAACATTTAACAGCTGGATAGGAAAATTTCTGATAATTTAAACACTGGCTGTTGTGAACTGGTGGGAGATATCCCCACTGTGATTAATTCTGTCTAGGTACCACCTCTGTATTTCCAACGTTTAGGTAGTCAGGATCACTACATTCTATTGGGCAGGTGAGCAACAAAATACACAACCTGCTCAACCCAACACATCACCCCCAAAGGCAATGTGCAATATAGGGTGTATCTTGGTTCTTCATGCCATGTTTCTTTCTTGGCCCCCAATCTTCTTTTGTTTGTCCATCTTGGTGAGACAGGCCTCGGAGAAAGAAGCATTCAAGAATTCTCTGATTCCTATTTCTTTCCCAAGCATCAATCATCATCATCATTGTTGCTGCCTTTGGTTGGGCATTCACTCTAGAATCTAGGTTCCTAATTACTTTACTTTTTAATTTCAGAATAACACTATGAAGTAAGTGTTAAATATCAGAGTTTTTAGATAAGGGACTCCAAGAGAATTTGCTTAGGGTCAAACAAGTAGAGAAACACCAGAGTTAGAACTCACACCAAATATGTCTGGCTCCAAAACTGGTGTGCTGTCCACTGTGCACCATCACACCCCAAGATTCTTTCTTCTTGGTACAACCCAGGCTTCAGCACATGGAGGGTCTTTTGAAGAGAAGACACTCAGTCAAAATTTAACCAAGAGAGTCATGAAGGTGCTGAAATGCATTCAATAGGTGGGCAGAGTCTCCCTCCCTGATGACGTAGAATCAAAGGGGCAGTGGTAAAGTCAACTAATTTTTAAAAGTTAACACGAGCTTTTTGGATGTGTCACTTTTATATAATAAAGGCTACCAGTCTGTCTTTTATTTAACAGTTGTGGGAGGGAAGAGGTTTTGAAACATGGAGGAAGAAGTCTGTTTATTCCTATGGGGACATCTTTCTAGCATATTTTCTGGGAAACTATTCTTTCCCACATAGTATGGGGACGAAATAGCCATCCCCAGAAGTTGAGAGTGAGCTGAGAACCAACAGCAGATCAGAAAAATGTCAAGTGAGCAGTCAAGGTCAAGGGAAGCCACGCCCAGTCTCAGACCAGACTGGGCAACGAGGCAAGAGGGCAATCGAACTCGTGACCAAAAAAAAAGACTTTAGGCTTGTCTAAGAAATATGAAATATGAAGGAATATGAAACCTTTCCTCGGTTGGACAATTAACTAAGAAAAAGGTCACTACTAAGAGAATTGTACTCAAATAGCAGGAAAAAGAACTAAAGCCAGTAATTTTTTTTCAAGACTGCATGAGAACATGGAACCCAACACAGATCCATGAGCTACGTGAGGTGCCTAGGGCAACAAATAAACAAACAAACGAAAGTAGTGATAGCAGCTTTCTGTTACTAAATAGTAAACATCCTCCAAACTTAATGATTTAAAAATGAACTTATCATATATTTGTTCATGATTCTTCCATCTGGGCTGGACTTGGTGAAAACAACTTGTCTCTGTTCCATGTGGTGTAAGCTGGATTAGCCCAAAGGGGACTGTAGGATCCACTTCCAAGATGGCTCATATTGGTGCTGTTGTTGGCTGCAAGTTCATGAGGGCTAGTGATTGATAGTCTTGATTCTTACTTTCAACTGAGCTGTGGATTCTCCTACATATGGCCTTACTGATAGCTAAGTTGAGCTTCCCCACAGTATGGCACCCTCAGGGTAGTTAGACTTCTTAGTTTGCTTTTCCCAAAATGAAAAAAGTAATACATAAAGTAGTTTTCAGGCAGAGACCCAAAATCGGTTGAGCACTGTCTCTTGAATGCCATCAAGTAAAGCAAATCATAGGGTTAGGCTGAATTCCAAGAGAAAGGATGTGTGTGAACACCCACATGGAGGCATAGTTCACTGAGAATTGCCAGTGGAACGTATTTCCAGAGCATGCTTGTTCTCAAAGATGTGAGAAATACCTTATACTCAGCAAGTGGCTTAACAATGAATTTAGTTAAGTGATCTAATAACAGTAAACATTTATCATTGTTTTTTCAAGCTACTGTTTTCTTAGTCTTTCTTTATGTGACATTAATTTTTTTAAAAAATTAAAAAAAATTTTTTTTTGGCCTGGGGTAGTCCTGAACTCATGGACTCAAGTGATCCTTAGCCTCAGCTTCCCAGGTAACTGGGATTACAGGCTTGCACCACCACACCCAGCTATTTCTTTTGAGACTAGGTCTTGCCATGTTGCCCGGGGTAGTCTCAAATCCACAGACTTAAGTGGTTCCTAACCTCTGCCTCCCAAGTAGCTGGAATTATAGGCACGTGCCACCACGCCCAGCAAAATTGTGATTTTAATTATGAAAAATTCTTTACAATAAGATTTCTGTTCACCAGGCCTAGATTTCTACATTATCAAGTAATGGTTCAGTAGATTGTCTATCTATTTCAGTTCTAGGGGCACTATGATGAACAACATCAAAGGTCTCTCTGCAAGGCAGATTATTATGATTACTGTTCAGTTCTGATGCCATTTATGGTAATCTTGTTAAGTGCTACCATTTGGCCCCCATTACCCTGGGATCCCATCTTTCCCAATGAATTCAAGGAGTCCAGTTTGATAACAGCAGTTCCCACAGTCCTTTTTGACCAACTCAGAAGAGCTCTCAAGGATGTCAGAGCTCACTTAATGATTGTCTTTCCCACACCCTTAGTGAAAACAGTGTCTTCCTTCTTTCGGGATTACAGTGAGATAGTAGACAGGTAAGTCTTACATAATAAATCACATCAGTGTCCCAATATCCCTAACTTGGATTGCCTGAGTGACAAATAATATTTGCTGTTATTACTTTTATTTGCATTTATCACAGTTTGCCAGGTTTTTAAATCTCCTCTTGGTTTCAAGATATATCAGCTATTTTATCAGTTTTATTTTGCGGAAGAAGCATCCTCCAGATGCCACTTGGGTTTCAATTTTAACTGTTGCCCTCTCTAGCTAGTAAATATTTATCATCCTAGCATCTCTCTACAAATTATTTTGGGATTCCTAAGTTGGGATTCCTCTCCTAAGCTGAATCTCCAGTTTCCTGCATCTGTGTCCTGCACCTTGATTTTCCTAAGTTTTCTCCTTTGTTTTGGTGGAGTTGTTCTCTAACAGCTTCCTGAAAAAAGGCACAGTGAAGTAAAAGTATCCAATTTTCTGTCCTCATCCTTGATAGTTTGACTGGGTATGGGCTTATTGGCTAGAAACCCTCTTCCTTCAGGATTTTGATTGCTTCACAGTCTTTTTTGTTGTCAGTATTGTTGAGCAGTCCGAAGCCATTTTAATTCTTGAGTTTTTAAATTTTTTTCATTTTTACTCTGGAATTTTAGTAATGTTTCTTAATCTTCTCATTTGGGCCTATTTTCAACATTGTCCTTATGGAACATTTTCATCTACACATTTACATCCTTCAGTTTTGGGAAATAGTTCTTAACTGTGAGATCTCCTGTACTTTTTTACTTTGTTTTTCCATAATACAATGTCTATAATTCACTTGCTCTCTGGGACTGTGCACTAATTTTCTTTTCTTTCCTCTCTGCCATCTCTTTCTTGTACTTTTCAAAGATTTGACTAACCTTTTTAATCTTTATTGTGAATTTTTGACTTCTGATATCAAAGTATTAAATTTCCAGAGTTCATTGTCTGCCCTTTGGTTATTAGTTCCTTTTGTAAACTTTCCTGCTTATGTTTCACATTGTACTATCTTCTCCCTCTACAAATCTAAGTTAATAACTCTTTTGGTGCGTTCCCTTTACATTTTCTTTTCTCTTTAAGGTCTTTATTTCCTCTAATTTGCTTGTTTCTTTTTTATAGTTCTGGTTTCTATTTTTCATGTTAGAGGCATTCTTTAGATGTCCCCAATTTTTTATTACCTGCCCATATTTTAATGTTCAGGAATAGAAAGTTCATTGTAAATTTGTGTGTTTTAGGTGGAACTTCTTAACTATGAACTTTATTATAGCTGCTTCAAGAGTTTTTAACCAGGATGTCGTAATATCATTCCTCTTAGGATAACCACTTATTTGAAAGCTTGTTTGAAGGTTCTAGCAGGGGAGCGCAGTTACTCCACTGAAAAACGGTCTGTCAATCCGTCTCTGTTCGGAAAGGCCGACCTCTTCCACCGAAGCGCAGCTTTGAGACGGACACACGTAGAGTATTCAGGGAGGAACGGAAACACCCACCAAGCCAGCCAGATCAGTTGACTCAACCTTGCAATGGGGTGACAGATGTCGCAGGCAGATCACCCTCACATCCTTGCCATTTATTTGAAAAGATGAGGTCTATTAAGCTATTTATCACACTTCGATCTCCATTCTAGCCTCAAAAACACTTGTCAGTGTCTCAGTTCTTATTCTGTCAATTCTGTACAAAAAATTCCTCTTGTCTTCTTAATGGACTCAAGTAAGAATACTGCGTGTGTGTGCTTAACCTCAATGCGTTGACACTAGCAATTTAGTAGAATCCAAATCAATAATTTTTGTACGTAAATGATCAATGCCTATTTAGAAGGAGAGGTTCTTCACTGCCTGAGGGGAGGTGACGAAGGGTGAGTGATTCACAGATGTCAGTTCCATATACATTGATGCAATTCATCAATTCAGGTAAATTTTTTCTGGTTATAGACTTGAATGGCTCATTCAGCAAAAGCTGAAATTCCTACAAATAACACACCTCTTCCTAAAGGGCATTTCAGAGAGGCCCTTTAGTTAATAAGAATTCCCCATGGATGTTTTACTCCATCTGCCCCATCCCAAAATTTCTTTACCAAAATTTATCTTTCTAAAACATACTCTTATGATCTGATGCTACAATCATCTCCTATGAACTTGTTTATCCCTTAGGCAACTTCTCAACTGCTTCCCACTCTACTTTTCCACTGACCAAGCACTGATGAGAACACTATAGTAAGGTTAAGAAAAGAAAGTTTTTTTTTTTCTTTAAGAAGTCCTTTAAAGAAGTGTTCTGGGTAAATCCCTGGAAAAGGGTGTATATTTCTGCAATGTCATAACTTGCCAGTACTTTCTTGCCTCCTCCATGAAATGAGAATAATCAACCTTCCCTGATCTTTTCTTATGAATAACTTTTCTTGTGAATAATGGAATTAGATGATACCTGCAAAGGACTAGGATTCTAAGTGTCAAAGTGTCCAGAATAAGCTCACTATTGAATGTGGGCTTTTAGGGTATGTGAACAGCTTCAAAGTTAACAAGAGTACTGATTACTCATGAAATTCTCACTCCAGGTAGGTACAACCTGTTTAGAAAATTACTGTGGCACTGAAATAACTAATAGGCTGTATTTTTCAAGTATGTTTCCTTTAGAAAAATCTGTATTGCCTATTTTATAGTTATTTGAACATGGGAAAAAAACACTGTTTTCTGGGTATTCTATTTTGATTTTCAGCCACCTTAAAAATAAATCTCTTGAAGAAATTGAGTCTGAAATTTCAAGAGTCTGAGTGAAGAAGCATCTCTGAACTGTTCAGGGAAAATATACCTAAAGAGTGGAGGACTTGTGTTTTACTGACGTTTTTTGTGAGTCAACATTTATATTTACTATTTTGCTGATTTTTTTTTTATTATCACTGAATTCTTACAACTTTCTTGTGCTTTGCTTTTCTCAACTATCAAATGGGAACAACAGTTGTACCTATATCCAAATTTGTATAGAATTAAATTAAACAATGCCTTAAATAAATCCTTATTAGATGTATTAAACTGTCAATGATGTTAGTTAACATTTGGTTAAATGTTTGATATTTGATATTTAATATTTAATATTTATATTTAATATTCGCATAAATTTGTTTTAATATTAACATTTGCATAAATTTATATTTATATTAATATTAATTGATCATTAAATATTAATTAATTAAATGTAATTTTGTGTGTTTATATATTTCATTAATTATATTTATTTATATAATTTATATACAATTTATATATAATTAACTAACACTTAATTAATTATTAATTGTTAATTGATTATTAATATATTAATATTAATATAATAAATATTTATATTGCTATTGATATTTGTGTAAATTTATATTTAATATTAATATTTGATATTTGATATTTAATTTTGTAATTGAATGGAAGTCATAACTTTCATATTCACAAGCAGTTAAATAGTTACATAATAGAGTATATACTGCCATTTTAGAAGCATAACAACACTTAAGATCCTATGAGTGATTTATAGCCCCAGAGAGACCCAAAGATAAAGGTTTGTGAAGGTGTGGGACTTTAAGTATAAACAAGTGAGTTATTTGGAGAGTGCCATGTCATCAGGGAGCAACAGAACAAGCACAAGTCAGGATGTTTTTTTATCTCTCCTAGTTGAAGAGCCCTAAAAGACAGTAGTTGAAAATTTTCTCAAAGATGACTCAGACATTGCTCAGATATAGCTGGAGACACAGTCATTTAAAATTGAAGCCCTTTAATAATTTCAGTTACTGTGCAGAAGAAAAGAAAAATCTCTGAGATGTCACCAATAAAGGATTATAGGCTGAGATTTTTAGAAAATAATTTCCCTCCCCCTCTAAGTATTCAGCAACTCTTTCATTTATCCTGTTAAGCTTAGAGATATTTTCCATCCTAGTCTTCATAAGTTCTCAAAGACTTTAGCTGTCTAGAAGACACTCTTCCCTCAGTGGTATCTAAACTTGTGGATTTGGATTGAATTGCACTGGATCCTTGCTGAGATGGCATTGTTCTTGGTCACTGATGGACAGTGGATTCCAGCTACAAGTCATCTTCTTCTTGGTCACTTCTCTTTCAGAGACTCAGGAGCTGGAGTTACCTAGAAATAGCTCTCAATCTTCAGTGGCAGGTTTTCAGAGCCCAGAATTTACTGGAACACCTCCTAGTCTAATTATTTGGATAGCAAACCTCTGAACAAGTGTTAACCTTTGGTGCTAATGACACTTGATAAGAAAAGCTCTTGCTGGTTTTTTGACTGAGAAGTGTGACTTTAAAAACAAGAGAGTTAAATAAAGTGTTCTTTCCATTTCTCATGCAATTTATTGTTCAGTTTGCCTAGTCTTTAAAAAAAAAAGCACACTCTAGGAAAGACTCTAAAGGCAAAATATCCAACTAGAAGTTTAATTAAAAAAAAACCCAAACTGTGTAATTTGAAATTCATAGACAAGAGAACTTATATGTTAAAAATTAAAGAAGCTTTTAGTTTAAAAATGATAATGATCTTTATTTGGTAAAAGGATAACATTTTAATGATTTATTATGATTCTTAGCCTCTATATAAGCCATACCTTTATATTTCTTTTTCTCCGTAAACTGTTTATTTACTGAAATTTGTAATTACAGAAAATTTGTAAAAGTAATACAGAGAGTTCCTGCATACTTTTTGCCAAGCTTCCCCTAAAGTCTCATCTCACACAAACCTAGCACAATCATAAACTTCAGAAAACTAACATCAGTTCAATGCTACCAGCTAAACAACAATCCTTATTCTAGTTTTTCCTGCCTCTCCACCGATGACCTTTTTCTGATTCAGCAACTAATTCAAAAGCCAGGAATGCATTAAGTTGTCCTATATCCTTAGATTTTGTCCAATGTGCAATAATTCCTACTTTTTCCTTGACTTTCATGATTTTGACTCTTTTGCAGAATACTGTTCAGTTGTTTTGTAGAATATCCCTCAATTTAGCTTTATGATTTTTTTCCAAGATTAGGTTGACAATATATATCTGGGGCAAGCATATCACCAAAGCAATGCCCTTCTCACAGAATCAAATGGTAAAAATGGCAACATGTCTTATTACTGGTAGTGTTAACTTTGGCTGCTCGGTGAGGTGGTAGCTACAAATTTCTCCACTCTGAAGACACTATTTTTCTCTCTACAATTAATAAGTATTTTTGGGTGGGGGAATACTTTATTACAATGAATTGTCCTGCTTCACTTCGTATTTTGTCCATTAATTTTAGCATTCATTGATGAATCTTGCCTGTATCAGTTATCACCGCAGCCCTTAACTAATACTGATTTTTTTTATTTTCCACATTCTTTCAACATGTTAATTGAAATTCTTTTGTAAAAATGCCATTTTCTATGAATAAGAAGCAACTGAATACACTGAGAAGTCACCTAGTCTAGATGAAGAATGGACTTCAGAATTAAGCTGACTTCTGTTGGAATGTAAACTACTCTATTTACTAGTACACATTAATCCAGAAGTCAATTCTATTATCAGCAAAAATTGGTACTTGTGGGATGGGGAGTGTGTGTGTGTGTGCAGGCACCCTGTGAGGGTCTTCTGGCCCATGCAGTAAGGGTAGGATGAAACTTGTAAAGGTGCACACAGGAGTGGGGGAGAATAGGGGGATATTGATCCCCTCTGGTTTACTCCCACTCCAGTCTGTACTCATCAGGAATAAGAAAAACTTCAACAGTCCAACTGAAGAAACAGAAGAGGTGAGGGGTGAAAAAATGAAAGCCCTGGACACACACTTCTCCTGGGCAGGACCTAAAAAGAACATGGAGAGAACCACTGAACATAGGACCCTGAGACCAATTACAGAGACGACCTATCAGAATTACACCTACACCATCACCATGGACTGGGAGCCAAAATCCTGGTTCAGAGAAGCAACAAGAGCAAGGTGTATCCCCTTTCGATAGAGAAAGGAAGACCACAGAAATATGGCAGCACCCCAACAGTTAAGTGGCAAATCATAACCATCAGATGATGTCTGTACCCTCCAAGGAACTTCTCAACCAACAAAGGAGAAGAGCTAGACCCTCCAAGTCAAAGACCAGCTACAGGTGAAGAAAAACACCAAAAATGGACTGAAAAGAGAACAGAGGAGACATCCAGCAAGGAGGGGCAGGCACTGATGGACTACAAATGAGCTTGGACAGGCTGCCCAATGCAAAGTTAAGACTGGAAATCTAAGCAACACAGTCCACTGTGCCCCAGGAACACAGATCTTCACCCAGGAGGACATTGCTCCAGAAAAGGAAGAGACTAAAGGACTAAACATGGACCAAAGAACAGTACCAAGAGAGGAAGCGGAGTGGGGGGGGGCATTCTGAAGGGAAGCAACAACCATACAAAGATGATGGATGTTGTATGAAATTAAAAATAAGTAAATATTTTAAAAAATTAGCACTTGATATCTATAGAGTAGATTTTGAGCTTCATTTAGAATTAAAGCATCTATGTTTCTGCCTGGCCATCTCCCACAAAGGGACTAGATGGAAACCACTTTCCTTTCCATCCTCATCAATATCCCACTGACACTATTTTCTGAAAACTCATTTTTCTAAAGCATTACACTGGCAGGAGTGTTGACTGTAACTAGAAGTAGACTTGTTAACTCTCCAAATGGTGTTAACAATTATTCTGGGACTTGTTTCTTAATGCATTTGCAGTTTTAAACAGCACTAGCCTTAAGTAGATAGTAAGTGTTCCTCTATGTTTCTGAATTGCTCCATTGAGGGCCTGCACTGGGTTGCTTGCCTTTGCCATGGAGATGGTACTGAATAGAACTGTGGTCTTTCAAGCCACTTTGGATGGGAAAAGGTGTCTTCTTAGTAATAGAATATGCTGTGCTTTACAAAAAGCATTTTTTTAACCACTAGAAATTAGCTTGCTACTAAATGACTGACAATGGTATTAACTGTTTAGGTACATTTTTGGTATGGAAGAAAGAATAACTCAATCATAGAGTTTAAATCAGAATCCAGCCTAAATCTTTTTTAAATAAAGTCAAATTTCTAATTCTAAATAATTTTCTAACTTTTATCAAATTCTCAGATAGACTTTGAATAAGAAAAATAATGCCCTATTTGATTACCCCACATAGTTTGTCTATATATATGGACATCATTCATTAACCATATATATATATGTATATATATGGTATATATATGTATATGTATATATATGTATATGTATACATATATATATATATGTATATACATATATATGTATGTATATATATATATATATATTAGAATCTCAACTTTCTCATTTTTCTTGGATATCAATGTATATACTTGACAGTAAGGGTAATTAGATCATTGACCAAAAATATTAGCCTTTTCATTCCAACATGGAATGGGTATAATTCCCTGTCCCTTTGACACTGGGCTTTGTCATATGATTTGCTTAGGGCTCAGGGTAAGCAGGATATATGCGTTTGTCCACTTCTTGTCTTTAAGTTTAGCAATATTACTAACTTTGAGCAATGAGGTGTTTATCAATGATGAACCATGATGCGTCGTGGTGCAATAATAAGCTTGGAATGTTCTTGAACACCTGAATTTGCCTCTGGTGCCTCTGTGATTTCCCTGACATCCTCTTCCATCTCAAATCCAGAAGGTCTATAGGGAGCAGAACTGTGATGAGGCATCAAATCTAGAAGAAACTTCAGCTTAAAACAATACTGCCTAGTCTAGATCAGTCTCAATACAGTCAATCTGCAAAGACATGAGTGGGAATAAATGGTAGCTTGTGTAAGTCAATGAGTTTCAGCATGGTTTTTTGTGCACGGATAGCCAGGGGACAGAGTAATAAAAGAAAAAGAAACATTAATAGAAAAGGCACATGACAGATGGACACCTGGAACATGTGAGCAGTCATGAACCTACTTTACCTTAATATGGCTCAGTTCTAGCATGCATCTCCTAGTGTGACTCCCAACCCCATTGTGATTTCAGTGTTTAAAGAGAAATGCTTTACCTAGAAATGGTTCCTTAAATGAGAGCCACATGTCCAGATATTAATGTATGTATATTACACTTTATGAATAATAGTGATAATGAAGGTTTTCAACAAAAATATTGATTATGAAATTTTGATACAATGCATTGATCTTTGGAAATAATGACATAAAATCTTTAATGCCACCATTTATATCTTGAGGAACCCACATATGAAGATACTTTTGGGAAATGGTAAAGAACAATAACTAAGGAGAAAGTTTTCTGTGTGGTTAACTGTTTATAATTAAAGATTTGGGGGATTGGAAGAAGACATTAAAAGAAATTCTTGGCAGCTATGTTGCCATACAGAGGTTGGATAATTATAGCACAGATCATTAAACACACACACACTTAAAATTTATATAATGCATATGACTAAACGCAATACTTATAACTCTGTGTAATTCTGAATTACTGCAATTCTCTGCGCAATACATATTATTTTCCTTATTTAACTTATTTTGGAACAATGAAATGGAAGTTCAGAGAGGGTAAAGCTTTTGTCTCAAAACACAGCTGAGACTGTAGAGACCTTGGAACTCAAACCCAGGTCTTTTGATTCCTACCCCCATATTCTTCCACCACACCACATACGAAGATAATTTCAACAGAGCCCAAAAGGTTGTCAGCAAAGGGTCTTCAAAATTAGATGGACTAAATAGTTAAAAATAAAAAGCCTTACTAGACTAGAAGTTCTCAGTCAATAGTGGTTCAAACTCTTTCTGAGTGGAAATGAAAAACATATGGAGAAAGGTTCAATGAAAAGCTGCACTCTAAAAACAAACAAAAAACAGGAAAGGAGCTTTCCAGGGGAGCTGCTTTTCATAAGGGCAACTCTCTGTCATATGTTCCCTTAGTGAGAGGAACAGAGAAGGAATTGAGTGTTTTTAGCAATCACTAATTTATCCATAGAAATATCAACTATCTCACCAAAAATGATGATAATGAATACTTGTATGACTCTTAACAGCATTAGGTTCTCTCCTCAGACTGGTACAGAACTTGACTCTTCTAGAAAGTTCACCTTGGTCACTGCCTACTCTTCTAGCTTTGGCCAGTCAGTTTATTAGATAGATAGATAGATAGATAGATAGATAGATAGATAGATAGATAGATAGATAGATAGATAGATAGATAGATAGATAGATAGATAGATAGATAGATAGATAGATAGATAGATAGATAGATAGAGAGATAGAGAGAGAGATAGAGAGATAGATAGAGAGATAGATAGAGAGATATAGAGAGATAGATATAGATATATATGTATGTATATATGTATGCATGTATTTCTCCACTTGTTTCAAGAACACAAGGAGTTTCTGAACTCCTGTCATGCAACACATTATGAACAATGATAGTAAGTATATTTTTAGTTGTTAGTGTGAAATTCTCTAATACCTATTTCCTACCATATCAGAAACTGACATAATTCTATTTTTTAATTTTAATTTTTAAATTTTACAATATTGGTCATGCTTGCATGGTTGTCATTCCCCTTAAGTTTGACCCTTCCTTCCATAGTATACCCTTTCCCTCCTCTGGTCACTCCAACTCCTCTCATTGCAAGCCATTGGTCCATGTTTGGCCCACTAGTCTTCTTTTTCCGGAACTACGTCATTTTTTTCCAGGGTGCAGACATGCACTTCTGGACAGCAACAGACCAGGCTGCTTGGATCTCCAGGAGTAGCTGAGCACATCAGGAACTTGTTGTAGGGAAAATAGGTGGTGCGCTTCTCCAGGATCCTTTCTGGAGTCTGTTATGTGTTGCTGGTTCTATGCTGTTCAGTTCTGATATCTTGGTTTGGGAATTCAACTCCCAAGGAACTGACACAATTCTAAATCATAGCACTTGGATCACTGAGTAAAGATGTAGTGAAGTTCAGCCCTCTATAATCTATGATGACCATGTAACATAAACTACAAGTAATTTTCTTTCAACTCATTGTGATTTTTTTATTATAGTTTACCCTTACTAGGACACTTGGGAAGGAAGTAGAAGTCCACTACAAGTTTCAAGTGAAAAAAAGATCAAAAAGAGAACTTGAAACTGTAATTAGGGAGAAAAAAGAATTATTGCAAAGAAAGAAGTATCAGCAAGGAGAGGGGAGAAGAAAGGAGTTAAAAGATGAGTCCAGGGATTTGAACTTTGAAAACTGGAGGGGAAATTGATCCATAAAAGAAAAAGCAGATCTAGAGAATGAGGGGGTTTGGAGAGACTGGTTTGAAATGAGAAAGAACACTAAAGAAGTTCTACTTCATGACACCAAAAGAAGTGCTCTTATCCCTCCCCATGTAGGAAAGGTTAATATTGGATGAGTCACCAAAGGTGACCCTACTGTTACCTCCCTAACAATACATGGTAATCATGGGCTCAATAATAGGACAGGAAGTGGGATGACTTGCATTCAGGTGCTCTGGCCCCTAACCCAGTACTTTTCTTGTCACTTAAAACTGTTCCAATATTGAAGAAATAATACACATCTGGTCTACACAACCAAAAAAGTGGTTGCTCAACAATGTGGTTAATTTAACATTGCCTAAACAACTGAATTATGTAACTTGTAAGGAAAACATAGCAAATATTTGTCATCTTCTTATCATCTGAGAATGTTTTACCATAAGGAAAATGAAGATATAGGGTACCCTTAGCTTCATTATATAACTGAAAAATACCAATTCTCTCTAAGAATTGAAGTTCTATTTTTTCTCAACTTATGTACCATACTCTCACAGTTTGACAGTAGTCCCACACTTCTCTCAAATTTTAAGTGAAAACTACTGAATTAGATTTTTATTATTATAAAGTTTCATTAAATTATTTTTAAAGTATAATTGCAAAATGAAGGCTTTCCATTGGACCAGAAGATGAGAGTAATAATATAAATAATAGAGAATATCAAAGTGGAGATCCTTTCTTTCACAGCAACATGTTTTATTTCCCATTTTAAAAAATGACCATCATTGTCTCACTACCCCAGAAATTACAGCTTTTTTTTTTAAACTAATTCTATTGAAACTGCTAGGTAATATTAAGGATATTGGGTAATACAATAAAACAGTCTCCTCATGTGTATAAGTTCTTTTAGCGTTAGGGTTTTCTAAACCTGCAGACCATCTAATCTGTGCACTGAATCTTCATTTATACAGAAATACATTAATAAAGATTTATATTAAGTATACTGAAAAATGGTTCACAATGTACCTTTCAACTCTATAATTAGTTTTATAATCTGTAATCAGATGATTTAAATCTAATATCATTAAACTACAAGCTAAATAAGTAATTTCTATTTCCAACAGGAATTATTATCTCTAGAATTCAGAAAAGCATTAACGAGTTCTAGAGAAATCATTATATTTCTTATTCACTTTATTCCCAGCAATTATCACAATACCTGGCATTTGGTACTTGCTAAATAAACAGTTGCAGAATGAATAATAATCATAAATAAATGATTAAGAAAAGCAAATTTATTTGTCACTTCCCCCTCTCAGGACACAAAGGATGCTCATTTTCCTATCTCAACTCAGAGGGCTGATCCATCACTTTTGATTGGTCCATTCTGATTGAATGGTGCCTTTGCCTTTATGGGGTTTTAGATGGGAGATATGTGCCTAACTCTGCACAATTGGTGATAAAAAGCAAAGACAACCAGTATGAGTAAGGAGACTCAGGGTCCAGTCAGCTCATTCTCTGAACATACTGGAAACTAGACTCTATGCCTGGCACATGAGAAGCATTATAGGACTTAATTGAGAAAACTCCAGAAGGGTAAAGAATTTATCTCCATTTTACACATGAAAATAACTGAAACTTAGAAAGATGAAGAAACTTGACTGGTCACAAATCTAGAAGATAAGATGTAAAATAGCTTTAGCTGGCTTCAAATTCCATCACAGTAATTATGTACAGAATCTTACAGACTCTGATACACCACACAAGACATCACATGTCAATCTCTTACCCTACCACTGCCCTCATAGAAATCTATGAGACATCTTCTTCAGAAGAAGAAAGTGACAGATACCAATGAATATGTTAATGGAGTCCTTACACAGAGGTAGCCAGACCTCTGAGATGCGCTTTGACCAGGCCTGCTGTGTTCCTTCCCTTTGTGGTCTGTTTGGATTGGACATGACTATGTGAGCATGTTCACACACCAGCCGTCACTTTGCAGGTGCCAAGTCACTGTTCAGGAGTGATGTCTGCTCACTGCTTTAATTTGTGCAGTGTAACATGATGGTGCTGCCACAAGATCCCATACTCAGATATTCAGCCAGAGAGAGAGAGAGAGAGAGAGAGAGAGAGAGAGAGAGAGAGAGAGAGAGAGAGAGAGAGAGAGAGAGCTCTTGAACGGCAATTTTATATCCAGAAAAACACATATGTTGGAATGTTAGGGTCCATATGGTCAACAGTTATTGAAATCTGACCTTAGAATTGAGGTTACCCCCAGATGACAGGGAGAGGGAGAGGGAAAGAGAGTGAGAAGGGAAAGGGGGCCCAGTGAACTATGGTGGAGGGATTATGGTGTTCGTGGTGGGAATGGAGTTGTAACAGTCATCCTAAGAGGTGCATGTTATTCTCAACTCATACACAATGTTGTAAGCCATTGTTACCTCAATAAAAACAACACAATTTAAGTTATTTCTGTTAATATGATTCACTCAAGACCCATTCATGTCAACACAAATGCCTCATATTCATTGGTTTTGATTGCAGAATAATATTCCACGGTGTAAACATAACATATCTTTTTCAACCATTTGTCAGTTTTGAGGCATTTGGGTTATTTCCATATCTGGTAATTGTGAATAGTGCTGCCATATCCAAGTACAGGTGTCCTTTTGAATTAGTGTTTTTGTATCCTTTGGGTAGATTCCCAGTAGTATAGATAGGATACAGGAATAACAAGAAAAAGGTCAGGAAAAAAAAATAAGCTAACAGAGGAGCTGGGGCAGGCTGCTAGGGAAGGGGTGGGAGAGGGAGAAATTGGGGAAGAGAGGCGCACATACTTACATGCATGAATATGTAAATAACAAAAATAACTAATAAAAAACATTTAAAATTTTTTAAAGAACACAATTTAAAAAGGAAAATATTAGAGATTTGGTGAACTCCTAGAAAAGGTATCTGGCAGGATCCACTGTGAGCTACTAATCTACCAAGAACATCAAATACGTCTTTTTTGAGGAACTGGGAGATTTGGAAAGTTGCACTCATCTCCATGCCTCAGGTTATACCTCATGATGCATGTTGTTGATAACCTGTCATGTGTATTCACTAGAATGAAATCTAATATTTAAAAGATTCAATTGTCAGTGTCAATCTTATTGGTCAAGTCACCAGATCAATTTCTGGAGATATTTTTCACTCTGGGAGAGACTCATGAAATTAAGTAGCTAAAAAACTGTCTAAGACAGCCTGCTTTGTTCAGATCCCAGTTCAGCCACTTAACTTCTTTCTGCCTCAGTCTGTTCATCTGCAAAATGGTCATAGCATAAACCCAGCCACAAAGAGATGTAAAGAGAATCAAAATATATCATTTCTAAGCACTCCAAATAATATTTGGCATGTAAAATTACATGAATATTAAAGCTTTTTAATATTCTGAAATAGTTTACTAATCACTAGATACTTTCCACCTAGTGGTCATGATGAAAGATACAGGTTTTATGAACAATCAGGATACTCACTAATAATAATGTCACTGATTTGAACTCTACCAAGACAAACTGAGTAAAAGGCTTTGTAGGAGCTAATTTTGACAGAAGCTTGCATAGCACCTTCTATAAAGAAATTACCTGTGCAAATTAGAAGTTTGAACAAGAACACAGAAATTTGTTTTAACAGACCACAATTTTCATTTATTTTTTTAACTTACATTATCTATAGATATACATATATATATATATATATATATATATATATTTCACATCTTTGTATTCCCAGGGGGACACCCACCACCTCCCCTCCCTGACTGCTCCCACTCATCCCCCACCACCACTCATCTCTCCCCCTCCCCCCCCCCACCAGTGGTGTACTTTACTTTGATTGATATCTTTTCTTGACTTTTCCTCCTGGTCTTTTGTTTATTTTTCCTATGTCCCATATATTAGTGAAACCATTTGGTTTCTGTCTTTTCCTTTCTGACTGTTTCAGGTCAGAAACAAACAACTTCTAAAAGCGCTGTGAAGAAAATAATTCTACCTAGTTACTTCCTGAATTAACCTCCACCCCCTCAGGTAAGCACACACACTGAAACAGACAGCAGGCAGGCTCCCTGCTGGCAGGACTGCTCTCTCAGTGAGGGCCTGAGCATCTGCCAGTTCCTCCCCATCACAGCTGAGTGGTACCCTTACTGAGAGCCAGTGGTATGGTTCCCCACTGTTATTTTAATCACAGGAACTTTCCTTTGCAAATGGATAAAATACAACTACAAGGAAAAGATGTTCTTCTGAAAATTAGGTTGACTGGAGATAACTCAATAAAGGTGATTCCTAAGCAATTGTTGCAAGTCTAAAAGATGGAAAGTCTAGATGTTTTCTGCACTTAGCTAAGGCCCTGTTTCTCCAGGTTACTTGAGAGAAGACTAAGACATTCAATCAGGACACTCATGTAATTATAAATAAATAAATTATAAATAAAATTATAAATAAATAAATTAAATAAAACCTGATTCCCACAGTTAAACATTGTCAAATATATCTCACGTGCATTGTTATTATTTTTTAATGGAAAAATGTATTTATATACTAATTGTCCTCTTAACTTAGTTTTTCAATTAACTGTCCAATCTGAGCTGGACTGGATAAGAGAGTTTCTACTGCAGTGATATGGAAATAGTTACACTAGATAACAAGCATGGCTATTTTTTTCTTTAAAAAATTTCATTTTTTTTTAAAAAAAGGTATTAACATGACTTCAAAATATGAGCAGAAAAGGGATTCCAGAATATGAGTCAGGTCTATAAGGCTGTACCTGTGATTATTTTGGGCATATTTAATGCCTTTTATCTACATTAAATAGTGAGCTTGTCATGTGATAACTTAATTTTCTCAAGATTGTTTATAATTTGAGGAAGGCCTCCACATCTTTCTGAAGGTAATTCCCAAGTACATTTTAACCATTCTAGCAGCCCCATCTTTGTTGGTGCTTTGGAACTTAACCAAGCTACTTTAAAGAAACAAGAAACTTTCGGCAGGAAAAGAGGATGCTCATGATATTAATAATGAATAAAGAAATCGTAGCAGAAAAGCAGGACAGCAGATCTACCTGAAGCAGCAGCCTTTACCTGAAAATCAGGGCTGACAAGAGCGCCAGAGAAACTAGGCCCTCATTCTGTTTTATAAATAAAGTTTTATTGAAACGCATATCATGTATGGCTACTTTTGCTTTCCAAATGAAGGACATAGCAGTTGCAATGCAGACCCAGTAAATAAAATTAAACATTTTCTAACTGGCTCTTTTCAGAACCTTCAGAAAAAGTTGTGATATAGGTTCTAAAAGGTCAGCTCTATATGTAATAGTGCTCTAGAAGGTATAGCTATAACTGTGTTTTTAGGAAATGTTCTCCTGCCCCAGGCTGGGGGCTAATCACTTTAAAAAGAAAACAACCAAGACAAAATATAACCCCCTCCCCATCCATTTATGTTTCTTCTCAATCAATGGTAAATAGATTATGTCACAGATAAATACTCCTTGAACTCCCCACTCCTGCACCTACATGTACAGGTTTTCACTAGCCCTGGTCATCTGTTCCACCTCCTTCTCCCCCATCAAGGGTGAGGAAAGGATACAGGGAGCTACAGTTTTCCAGGGCGACAGTCACCCTTGCCCCACCATTCACAGGTTCCAAATCCATATATATAATATACACTTATCTACAGACAAGATAGGGTGCGTTCAATGTGATATGGTCATAGACAACACACATATATACAGATTTTTTTGTTTCAGGTTTTGTGAGGATCCTCTCAGGCCATCCCCATAACAACGGATCTTCAGAAAAAAGTAGTAAATAAAAATAAATGTTCTGGAACCTTGCCAGTCTATATTAATTCTTCAAGATTGGCTCCAACAATGAAAGCCAAGCTAAGTTATTAACTAAAACAGTGGTACTGCCTTGTTATACAAATATCCCATTAATTTCCCCTTCAAGGATGCCTTTTAGAAGGATTCATTCAAGAGAAAGCTATGGAGATAATTGCAGATGGGAATTTTTGCACTGTAGAAGTGTCCTTTTTTCTTTGTCCTGACACTCATGTCCATCTGCCTGTCAGTTTTGTAGCTCAGAAGATAGTCCCCTCATAGATGCTGTTGCTTGGGGCTAAGCAGATAGTAGGTTGGACTGTGAATGGAGAGTAATAATAACCTTTTCAGAGGAATCTAGGTTGAGCGTCTAATACCTTTAAAGGTAAAAACAAAGTCCAAAAGAAAGAAGAGGTAATCCATCAAAACTAACATTGTGCTTATGCAGCTCTTTTTACCCCTGTCACAGAGGTGGTGGGTCCTCTGGAATGCAGAGCACTGGGCCAGGAGTCAAAGCCTTGAGCCCTGTGTTGATTTTGTCACTAATTAATGCAAACCTTAGGTAAAAGTGATTTATCTTCATTAGACAATACAAAATTTGCAACTATAAATAAGATCCTTTCTAGTACTGAAATTCTAGGAGCTATGATGATAGCCTTAGAAAGTAATGTTACTGCTTACCCATGCATGGCACATAATAAACACTAGAATAACTAGAACTGTAAATGTTAGCTCTCATTGCAGTTTTGTGAAACTACAACATATACATTTCAAAATAAACTATGGTTCTGTCACCATGTTAAAAATCAATAATCTAGAAGCAAATTCTAAGCAATAAGGCATAATCATAAGCAATAAAAACTAACTTCCTGGCTTTCTCAATTAGCATAAGTGAAAAAAGTCATTGTTTGGTGGGTTACTGGTGGTTTTGCTTCTTGGATGGAAACCTAAGTAGCCACCCTTTTTTAATATCTCCAAATTGAAAATTGGCTCAATCAAAATCCTACATTTTGTACTACAGCACAAATTTCATTTTTCCCCCGAAAACCCTGACACAGGTTGGGACACAGATTTAGGATTTGCCATTTCCAAGGATCCTTTGGTTCTCTCTGGTTTTATATATATAAACACTTTAGTGAAACTGTTTATAAAAATGAGGGGGAAGGTTGAAGTAAAGGAGAGAGGGCACCAGTGGACGGTGGTGAAGGATTATGGATACTTTGGGGGTAGGTTTGGTGTGGTGACACACATATGAAGAGGTATGCATGTAAGTCTATAGAAAAAATGACATTTCTAAAAAAAATCAACCATTAGTGTAGAAGAAGTACTGGGACCATAAAACTCACTATTTCAGAACTGGCTAGCCATCTCCAATTTTAAATATCTGCAACTTTTGCTTTAGAGTTTCTCAGAAGACACAGAAGCCTGCTCTGCTCATAAGCCTGTCAGGGTAAATGTGTGTGAGAATTAACACCCACCCAGTAGCCAACTCTCAGTGACTCATGGGATTAATGTTAATACCCCTGCTGCCTTGCCCCTCAAGTAGGATACCTTTGAGACATGAGTATATGAGTTCTAAAACATTTTCTAGAATTAGTCCCAATGAAATTAAGCTCTAATCATCCAGAGAGTAACTCAGTTGATTATAAAACCTTGGTAACTATATTTCCTCTGGTCTCCCTGTCCCACTCTTCAGTTTTTTGTCTTGTTTCACTTTTAAAATAAACTATTTTCATTCAAATCTTTGTTATAAGGTCTATTACTAGGAAATTCAAACTAAAGCAATGGGTGTAGCCTAATTAATTCTTTTAAGCTTGAATAATAAGCATTTTCAACTCTGCTAATCAGTGGAACATCAGGTACAAGATATTTATAGCCAAAAAAATCATAATATAGTCTAAATGCATCAGGAGCACAAAACCCAGCAACAACTCTAACAGAAGTGGGAGAAAATCCAAGCTTGTCACAGTCTTTCCCTTTAGGTCAAATTCACTGGCATTAAAAGAGGTTAGTTTTGGTTCATGGGGACTTCTTGAAGAGATCAAGAATTTTCTTTCCTTTATGCAGAAACTTTTGAGTCTGTAAGATTTCTATGAAGGGTGCTGAATAAGTTGGTTTTAATGTGCTACTATCCAAGTAGCCAGCAGATTTGAGTCCAGAGAACAAGTTTATCCACAAGAGGTTTCTACTGCTCATACATTTACAGTAGATATCCTTAAGCTAAATCAGTTCTGATCCTCAGAGAACTCCAATGCAAGCTGAACACAAATCAAAATCTCATGGTAGTCTAAGGAGGGAAATAGTAGAAATAGGAAACATACTACAAGGTGGTAGTATCAAAAGTATCAATTAGTGTCTCAGCAGGAAGAATAATTAACTTAATTAAAAGATTTTAATTAAAAGATGACTTAGAGAGGTATGAGCTTCTTTAAGGAAGAGCTAGGAATACTGATATACTCAGACACCAGAACCAATGAAATGTCTCCATTACCCCTGGAAGACAGTGCATGTGGAAAAAGCAGTGACTTCAACTGGAACTGGCCAGAGGTTGAAGTCAATGAATGCCATGAGTTGTGACTATAGGGAAAAGCAGTTGATGCCAGCACAGTAGTGCCAAAACAGGGCAGGCGGCAGGATGAGGAAAGAAACAAACCACATGCTCCTCGCTGCTCTCATTCTGAGGTCTCCCACTGGCAGAACCAAATGGAAGTGATGGGGCAAAAAGTAGTCAGAGTGATACAGCAAGACCAGCCTCATGGACTAAGGACAGGGCAGAGAGTAAATGTGGAGTGAAGACAGGAAAAAGGAAGGAAACCCATCAGAGTAGGGAACAGTGCAGAAGATGTGGGATCCTCACTTTTCACTGGTAAAACTTTGTAGTCATTTCATTTTTTTCTTAATACTTAGTTCATGTTTGCCATTCATTCATTATGAAAATATTCAAATATGCAGAAAAGTGAGTTTTAGAGACAATATGTACATATTCACCACATGGATTCTATCATTAGTATTTTATTAAATTTCCTTTATCATGTATGTAGCCAATAATCCATTCCTCAGTAGATCTTATTTTTGATGTATTTGAAAATGAATTCAGACATCAGTACACTTTGTTTTAAATACTTCAGCATCCTATCATTTAGTTAATTCATCTTATAACCCCTATAATATATCTATTTTTAGGCAGGTATCTATTAAATAGAGGGATCGATAAATGAATGAGATACCCACATACATACATACATACATACATACATACATACATACATACATACATACATACCAAAAGTCAATCAATTGAGAAATGGGTCAACCAGTTGGCTACTTACAACTGAGCTGCACAGGAATGTTCATTCTATCAGGCATGTTGGTCTTTACAAAACAAAGACTGGAAAGACCTTTGTATACATTCAAGCTCTTAATGCTTTCCTTGCCAGCAATAAAGAACTGATCTTCATAAACAAGCAGGATCAGCACACTATAGCTGAAGAAGAATGCTGTAGAACTTGGGTACCATTTTTCCTCCTGACCCCAGTCAGGTTTCATTATGAAAGACAGCTGACTTGATCCTTTGCCCTACAACTTGACCTTTGTAGTTATACTGCCACTATTTTCCCCATACAAGTCTTTCCTTTGGTTTTAAAGACAGATGGGGGCCAGAAGGGAATTGAACATCAGACCTTCACCTTCTCCTCCCCCATTATCTCTTGATATATGAGTAGATACTATCATTGCCTTTGCTTCTTGACCTACCAAAACATGACAAGAAGCAGGTCTTAGGCAGCTGGCAAGTTACTTCAAATTCTACCTGTTGTCCGTGTATCAAAAATGACATATTTTACAGTATGAACCCAATCAGATGCTCCTTAAAAACCCACAATTCCAATAGTCTGTGGCAGCAGTGAGGTTGGATTTAAATGACACACTGCTGCAGCCTGACTCCAGGGCGATTTCCCTCTCTAAATCATCCTCCAGTATGGGTTTTTAAATGTCTGCTCAGGTTGAGCAAAAATGTTGGCCCGCAGAAGTGACACGTTTTCATATTGTGCTAGCGGAAGGAAATGAATTGAGAGCTGGAAGCAGGAGCATAGTAATCACACAAGGTTAAAATGTATTTGCCTAGAATGAGGCCATCATCTTCCAGGCCACAGTTACCCGGAAAAGGCTGACTGCATGCAAGACCCTCCACCAGGCAACAGAGGGTACACATAGGTGAAAAATTGAGGTGCTTTTGCAGATTAAATTACAAATCTACTAGAAGACATCAGTTAGTTACACAATTAACATTATGATAGACAGAGGGGGAGAAAAGATAAAGGCTTCCAGAGGGTGCATGAAGATGTCACAGAACAAGGGACAACTAAAGTATGCTTGAAGGAGAGATTGCTTTTCTCTGCACAGAAATAAGAAATAAGAGAAATAAGAAATAATCGGACAGGTTAGATGTGGACTAGCTCAATGCTGGGAGAGCCATGGAGAAGTGGATGGCATAGCAAATCATCTATTTTATTTGAAATCTAGACTGTATATTCATTGAGAAGCAGGAAAAGTAAGTGAGGTCCATATACAACACACTTCAGTGTTCCACCTTGGAAGTCAGCAAGGAGTCAAAATATATTAAGCATAAGAGTGGCACGATGAGAAGGGTATTTGGAAAAGATTACTCTGGCATAAGATGGTTGAAATGAAATGTGGAGAGTAGACCTGTAAATGGTATCCTTTACACTTTACATTTATTTTCTTCATATCATCCTGAAGTAGGTAACTAAAAAAAGCCACAGATATTCTCACAGCAAAATAAAAACAAAAACAAAAAGTACTTATTTTGGGGTAAGAAGCCATAGAGTTAATACCCAACAATCTACTACCACTCTGGTGGCTGTACAAACATATTTATATGTTGAGCTTGAGTCTTAGTTGTGCTTGGTTTTGTATAAATCTCAAGACAAATATCAACTGTTTTTACTAAACTCTAAGATGACTCCATGTATTTCATTAATTACATGAATTTTCTGAATGATTTAGGAACCAAAAGTTGTCATTTTGAAGAATATGTAATAGGAAATTAAGAAAATGAAATTTTTATGTTTCATCTTCACGGTAGTCAAAGCTGAGTTTTACACTTGGGTCAATGGTGTCAACATTTGATATTATACCAAATAAGACATCATCTCTATCATTAGGTTCTATAAGCTATAATGAGCTTAAGTAAAACAGACTAACTTTGGAGACTCCACCATGTATTATAAGTTTATAATACTTGCCAAGACACATTTCTAGTCACCTTATTATATCATTCATTTAGTACATAATATTCTTGGGGTCGGAATTAGGAGATGTATATTTCCAGTTAGAAATATAAGATATAAAGAGATTAAGTACCCATTCTGAAATCAGATAGCCATAAATTTTAAAGCTAGACTTCAAACCCAGGTCTGTTTGAATGAATTCTTGTAATCTTTCCAAACTGAATAGATGTGTGTTAAATGCCTAAGTTGTGGACAAAGTCCATCAATTATTTAAAAAAAAAAAAAAACCAAAAGAATGTTTCTCTTCAACCTAATGGTTTATTTGCTTAATTATACCAATCAGGAACTTGTGGAACATTGATGAGATATTTAAGAACTTAACAGAAAGCACTGCACCATGAAGTATACACCTTGAACTATGCCATCTTAAACGTTTAATAAATATCTTTTGTCATTAAAAAAGATGGTTACTATGGAGGAATGAAAGATTTCAAAACAGGCTAAGTCATCTGGGTGGCCCTTGACATCCTAAAGGGATTTCTATAGGAGATGGCTTTTAAAGAAAACTTACAGCTAAGACAGTTGCTTTCCAGTCGCATACAACCCTTCAGTCCTTAAGTACTTCACAAAATCCATGTCCATCTATCAGAAGTAGGACAGAGAGCATTATGGGTTCATTCTACATTGTCCCAAGACATCCATGGAGCCTCTAAAGAAAGGGTAGTGAGTCTTGTTGGTAAGACTCCTGGCTGCCAAGCAAGTTGCAGAGATCATGCTCAGATCCATGGGCTGCAGAAGAACCTAAGAATGGGCAGCAACAAGGACCAGCAGGTGGGCAACCTGAATTCATGCTCTGGTCATGCCCATTTTTATCTTGTTAAGTCATCTACTCTTTACTTCCTGATAAGGTCATAACATTACAAGATTATAAGATGAAGTGATATTATGTCTATAAAAACTCCTTGGAAAGTACAGTGGTTCAACCAAATGTACCCATTTATTTATTTTTATTTTTTGGGATCAGTCCACCCCATCAAAGCAGGCTGTGATGTCTAAAAAATGATTTTTATATTTTAAGATGCATCTCTCACTGAATAAATTATTCTACCATGAATAGTCCTTTTTATTATGGGACACAAATAGAAGGAGCTTTTAGAAAACTGGATGGGGGTAGGATACTAAATTTCTGGCTAGAAATTCGTGCTAGCTAACCCTCAAGACAATTATTGTTATTTATTGAAAAGGATAAATTTTACTTTTTCTTAAATATAGGAAATATGTAGCAACCAATAGCATATAGTCACACAACCATATACATATTTTTGGAACTAACTGTAAATTGATTTAAGTCAACTTAACAATTTAGTTCTTAGGAACTTTTGTTTAATCATGGGAGACTCCAAAGAACGGCAGATATTAGCAATCTGCTTCTCCAGGAACACATACACACATGACCATGCAACCAGTTTCAGACCCAGTTCAGACACATATAAACTAGTCATGGGCAAGCAATCACAAAGATTGCTTTGTGATCCAACAACATACTCTTTTAACGTACTCAAGGAACTCCATGCACCACAGCAGACCACCCACCACATCTGGGGTCATTTTCCTCCTGTATTCATTGCTGAGCTACATTTCCCAGTCTGTGACCATGTTCTAGCACCTAACACACCTAAAAGTCTCCCATAAGACTTTTTCTTTTTGCCTTCATGACACCTTGAAGCCCATTCTAAAGATGGTGGTATAGAAGATGGCAAGATGGAGGTAGAGAGATAGTGACAAGTCTTCAGTTCACCATTTGGAGGAGAGCTGCCCAACAAGGAATGCTGACTTTGGACTGAGAGGAAATGAAAAGCCAATCACTTGGATTTGAGCTGTTTGTTACAGCTAATGTTATTACTCAGATTACTGCAAGTTACTTGTTGGTGTCAGGATGAATAAAGCACTAGGGGTTTCAGGTAAAGGAATCTGTTAAGTGGGCAAATTACAGGACTGAGTGGTATCTGACCCCACTGCAAAGTAACTCGCCTGCCAGGCTTGCTAGATTCTTAGTCTATGTCCATTCAAAAGGAGGACATGTGCAATCTTTGTTGCTAATCACAAATTTCACCAATGAGAACATTAATTATAACATAATTTATGTTAATTAACAAATCTTCTAGCCTGGATTTTTTTTTTTTAAAGTGAAGTATTTTCCAAGTTACCTTTGAGAATGGACTGCCTAGTAAAGCTCCTCCAATGGTAATAAACCAATCCTGCAGTGTGGATTCTTGGCTAGCACAAAGGTGAAGTGCAAAATATTCTATCAAGGATGTGGTACAGTCACCAAGAGATGAAAATAGATGTGGGCTGATGCCAGAGCAGTGCCTTCTCTCCTGGATTGCTTCAAGTGTTAATTAAGCACCCTTAGGATAGAGATTAAAGTAATTTACACAGTGACTATTTATACTGAAGTATTTAAAAAATAAATGCCTTACAATATAATAGGCATCTAATTCACCACTACCATTCATTTTATTTATTTCTCTGCTCACTCTAAGAATTACAAGCAAAGGATCATGGGATCTAGCCCTAAATGTAAGATTAGATCAATAAAATTAGCCATCTGTCCAAAAAAGGCTTTAAACTCAGGTTGTATATAAGTATTATGTTTCCAACTGCCCAGATGTTACAGAAAAGTGCCTGCTGATACAACTCCTTTTGCACAATGTAAACCATTAAATAGATAATATAAACTTATTGCACCAAGAAAAATAAATAGCAGTAACATTGCATTAAATCTGATTCGGGATTTGGGTGCCCTGTCAGCAAACACAAGTGCTAGGATTTAAATTGCTTTGGATTTGCAGAGTCAGGCAAAGACACAATCTTCAAGTGTCTGTGGAGGGAGAAGAGATGGGAGAGATTGAAAATGAGAGCAAAGCTTCAGAGTTTTTGTGTTGGGTTGGGTTGGCAGGCTAGGGTAAAAGCAGTTGCCATGAGTAATGTACCATAAGCATGCTCTGTCTTTGTGTAGACCTAGCACTCTCCTAGAGCTCTGGTCTTACTGAAAATAAACTAGTAGGGTTACTGGGGTAAGGAGGGCTTTTCTTTTTAGTGTTGAGGAAATGCAAAAATTATTCATATAAGGAGAAGAAATCAACTGAGTCTGGTCTCTGTCTTTCCATGTCACTGGCCATGGCTTATCAATTACTTGTATCACTGACCCAAGAGCAAACGCAAATGACTGTAGAGCTCTTTAGTATCATGGGAGTTTCCACCCAGTTTTCATCAATCTGGATAACACTCCTTTGGTAACAGATGCTCCCCCCACTACACCCTGCAAAACTTCCCCAACGCAGGTAGCAGGCAAAATGTCTTCTGCCAACCATGGGGTTACAGTTTCCAAAAGGAATCCATTTAAGCAAGACCACAAGCTGAGCAGCCATTTTCTGAATGGAAAATGAACGTATGGTGGACCAAGGTGTCTCACTGGTTTGTGAATATATCTGCATAAATTTACAAAAAGTTCAATACAAACTAAATCACATGTAATCAATAACAGTGATTTGTATAAAAAAGGGTTAAAGTACACGAAGTCACAGGTGCCATGTTTATTAGGGTACCTGGAATATATTCTTTCAGTGTTTCTTCCCCTATCAGGATTAAGCAACCCCAGTTTCATAATAATTGCCTTTAAGTTTCAATCCTCTAATCTTGTTCACATCTTGATCCTTCTAGCAACCTTAATGGCAGGTTCTCTGCTTATCTGACTTTTACATGTGAGGACACTGAGGTTTGCAGAGTGAATCGAACAAGTCTGATGTCACCAATGAAAAAGCAGTGCCAGCTGCTGGTAAGAATGCAAACTTGTCCAGGCACTATGGAAATCTGTGTGGAGGACCCTCTAACTACTGAAAATGGAGCTACCATATGATCCAGCAATCCCACTTCTGGAAATCTACCCAAAGGATATAAAAACACTAATCCAAAAGGATACCTGTATTTAGATGTTTATTGCAGTACTATTTACAATAGCCAGAACATGGAAACAACCTAAATGTCCCAAAACAGATGAATGCATCAGAAAGTTGTGGTATATGTACACAATGGAATACTATTCTACAATAAAAAAGACATATCTAATGCATTTGTGATAACACGGATGGACCTAGAAGGAATCATGTTAGCAGAAATAAACCAGAAAGATAAAGAAAAATACTGGATGGTCTCATGTAAATGTGGGGTCTAGGGAAAACAAACAAAAGGACAAGTAAAATTTAAAATTGTCAGCAGAACTGATGCATAGAGCAAGGGTTGGGAAGGGCACAAGCGATTAAGATGATTGCTCATGGCTGACAAGGCAGTGGGAGAACCTCAGGGTAGACAATATCAATTTTTAATTAAATTTAGAAAAAGAGAAAGCAGTGTCAGAAGTTGAACCTGAATATTTCAAATACCAGAATCTGTGTTCTCACCCAGGTCTCTATTCAGCCAGAGGAAACTAGCTTTAGAGGCTAAAAGAAGCAGCTGCCTAAGGGTGCTGTAGGTCTGGGAGAAGTAGAGCTGAGGGGTTGACTATCTACAGGTTAGCATGGCTTTGTCTTAAAAATTCTGCAGGGTTTCCTCTTTGAGTCATGTCTCACTGATCAGGGAGTAGGTGAATAGGAGGGTTCCCTCAGAAATACTGTTCTTCAGGCATCTCTTTCTGGAAGACAAGTCCCAGATCTGACTCTCCACTGAGAATCTAAGCACAGGACTATTCTGGTTAAAATACAGACTTTCAGAGCAGTGTGGTGTTGCTCACAATCCCACTTGGTGTGGATGGGCTAAGTGGAGAGTTTGGGGTGATACAGAGTTGGGTTCAACAGAGAGGCAGTGGCAGGAGCTTAAACTCTTTTTTCAGGTCTCAAAGGATGCCTTGTGACCCCCCCCTGTGTCAAGTCACCTCAGATTCTTGTTCAAAAGATACATGCCGAGATTGCACTGCTAGAATTCTCAGCCACAGAATTGCTTGCCTGAATCAGAGGCCTTGAGAGAGAGAGAGGTCAGCATTTTACCCTCAGCCGGTGCTGGAAAGTGCGCCCTCTGCTGGTAGAAATTTGATAAACTTTCTAAGTGATTACCTCTTTTCCATCACCTCATCCATGATGAGACCTGGGTATCTTGAAGAAGACAACTCCTTCCAACTCATTTCAGAAGTCTGAGGAGGCTAGGATCCTTCTTCTAAATGGAATTCCATAACCAATGAAATAAAAACACAGTGTTTTGGGGTGGGGTGGTTCCCCTACAAATTGCCAATTATGATATGCAGTATCTTCTTACTTTTTACTATTCTTGAAATTACAGGTGTACTTCCAATGAATACCTGTGTCAGACATGCAGTGGCCAAAACAAGTGGCAGATGTCTTAAGTAGCTCAAAATATTTTGTGTTGTAATCAAGATGTCATGTCACTCATTTAATCTGTTGGGAGAAATCAGTCCTGCTTGTCAGGTGGGTAAGGCAGGAGAATACAGGATAGTCACAGAATAACTCCATGGAAGCTGAAGTCCCAACTCTCTAAGATGCTTGAATCCCCATCTTCCAGAAATCTAGTTCCAGATCCCTGGGCCACTTTGAGCTGTAGTAACCTATGAACAGATGAACAACCACTCCCCAGAGAATTTCTAAGGTAATTAAAGCTCTGGGCTCTGGATAAGAAATGAGAAGAAAAACACCACTCCGTTCCTTTCTGGCCAAGTCACTCTTCCATGAGAAAGAATTCCAAGAAACAAATACTGCCTCATGTTACATTACTTTTACTTCTGACCTTGACCCACTGTCACTTTATCTCATAAAGAATCAAAGAAGAGAGAGAAAGAGAGAGCGATCGAGCTTCTTTACAGGGATTAGATATGATGTGGAAACAAATAGGAGGTAGGAGGGCTGATAGGGGGAAGGATATTTTTCAGAGGAAAATATTTCCTCTGCACAGCATGGGCCACCAGTGCAAAGTGCGGAGGAGATCTCGATTTCTATCTATCTCCCTGGTGGCCTTTATGAGCTTTGATTTTTTCCCCCAGAAGTCAGTCAGTCTGAATCAGGATTGTGGTTGAGCACAATGGTTGGAAAGGGAGGAAGAAGAACACCCACAGAAATGATCCTCCCCCAAATTCCATACTGTAGGGAGGGGATATGAATGAGAATACCCCCTATCTTGTGAATACCAGGCTGCTCAGGGTAGAGTAGAAAAACTTCAACAGGATGATCTTTGGCCCCTAACCATGAAGACTATCAGCTTCAACATTAGCTGTAGAAGAAAACAGGGAGAGGCACAGGTATCCATCATCACCAATAATTTACATCACCCTCAAACTGACCTTTCAGCTTTCATTTTCCTCCCTGAATTTCCCTGGATCTTCATTTTCGTCCAGTTTTGCAGGTAGAGAAAAGCTGAGGGAGTAGAAAGGAGGTCAGACCTGCAACTCCATAAGAATGCTGTGGAGTCCCAGGTCCTTCGGAGAAAGCCTTGAACTCTGAATTCTACCCTGACCTTGTCACACTGCCACCACAGGTGGATTGGAAAGGCAGGAGGGAAGGCAGGTCCCTCCTGCCCTCTTCCCCCTTTTCTGTGCCAGGGAGCTAGCTAGAGTCTGCTGATGGAAATGTGTGTGGCTAGTTTCATGCTGACTCCAGCTTTTTCTGCATTTCCCTTTCTCTTCCTCCTGCCCCACATCAGCATTGTGACGGTCCCCCTACACTTACAGCTGGGGCTGATATTAAGGGTGAGGGTCTAGTGACCACTTCAGGGAGTCTGAGAACTAGTTTCTGTTCAGCTTCTGATTTAGTTAACTTGGGCAGGTCACTTACTGACCTTTGGCCCAGTTGTAAGATGCAGGCTTCTCACTTTCTTCCAGGTCAGTGATTCTGTTTTCTACTCTGAAAAGGAATGAAGGGTCCAGTAAACAGTCTGCCTACCATGATGACCAGGGATGAAAGGTGCTATCCCCTACCAATTTCAGACACCCATTTTCTACCTCCAATGGTAGATCAGACACCCTTTTTCTATCCCTAGGGGCCAGAATACCTCTAGTGCCCAGCCCCTTTGGCCTTACAAGCATTGGCCCATGAGTTCAAACAGAGAAGGCAGTGGCTCATTACCCCATCAGGTTCTGGCCTTTGATTCTCATGGGTGAGTTCAGCAGATAAGAGCTTCCAGAACCCCAGCCTGGTATCTTCACACTGTTTTCTTTGGCAGCCTGGCCATAACCCCTTGTACAAATGTTTAGGGGAACTCAGGCTCCCTACACACAGCAGCAGGGCCCCACCCTGTGGGAGGTAAGCAGGCTACCTCTGCAACAGGCTGTGAAGGAATGTTTCCAATTCTGAGTATCAGAACCTGAATTCCCTTTCCATCACTTATTAATTATGTGACTGTAGGCAAGATATTTAATCTTTCTAAGTCTTAGTTTTCCTTTCAGTTCAACAAGGATACTAACAGTCCCTGCCTCACAGGGCTGTTGGGTTGATTAAATCAGTAGGTGTCAAGTTCTTAGAACAGTGCAGCAAGCACTTTCTTAATTTCAGTTATTATTTAATTTGGCTTAACTTAAAAGCTGCCATTTCTTGTGGTTCTCAGCAAATGAAGAGATTCCTGTATTAATATTCAGTGACAGAGGATAAGCTAATTTGGGGAGCAGGGAAAGGTTGCCACTTTTGGACCAAAGTAGACTCATAATTGTTGTTGCCTAGTATTTTTTTTTTTTTTAATCTGAGGTAAATGGAGGTGGGGAGGTTTCAGGTTGATTTTGAACACAGGGCTTCTCCAACAAAACTGCACTTGTCAACAGTAGGTTTAGGGATATGGGGATGCAGACAGGGTCATCCAAATAAAATAGGGTTGTTTGAGTATGCGTCCTTGGTGGCCATCGCCACTTTCAAAGTACTGCACACAAACCAATTTCTGTTGAGGAACCAAGGCACAGAGAAACTCCCCTATGGATACTAGCAGGATTTGCTGGTGTCTGGGGAAGATTATAAATTAGCTGGTCGCTGTTCACATCAGAGCCAAGCAGGGCACATTCAGTTTTTAATCTGGACCAATTTTCCGGATCAAAAACTAGTTTATCCAAGGGATGCAAATGAGCCCAGGAGGAAATTTTACCCTGAAGTTTATAAAATAGCTGTCATTTTAATCTGAGCTGCTTTCCAACCTGAAAGTCAGTGTCTGGATAAAATTATAAAAGAATGAAAAATTCTTTTAGGCTGAACCTCGGCAAACATGCCTCCTATCTCAAAGTTGATGCATTTAATATGCCAAAGTATTAGAGCATAGTAAAAGGAGAATTGCCACTATCAAGAACCTATCTGTACTTCACATAAAGCCAAAGAGGCCAGCAGACATATTCATGGGGTGAATATCAAAACGAGACCCTGGGTGAACCAGGTAAAAAATATTTAGAAAAAACTACCAAAAAAAAAAAAAAAAGAAGAAGAAGAAGAAGTACAGGAAAGAAAAAAATGGATGGTGAACTGTATAAGCAATTTTAAGTCACGGGTTTTGGTGAAAAAATTTTTTTAATTTCTCCTTAAATGGTTAGAAATCTCTCCTTAAAAGTCCATTGCATATGCTGTTCCCTCTTAAGAACTATAGAAATAACAATGCATTGTTTTAAAAATAATTGTGATGCGGTGGTTTTATGTGAATGAATCTGCAGAATGCAACTGATCATGATGTAGTTATCTTAAGGAGAAAAGTTAGAAGGAAGCCTTGCATTGAAATCCTTGAAGATTTGAGAATGTGCATGTAGTTAGAGAAACAATTTAACATAATATTACCTTGGACTGCTGCTATTATCTCCAAAATGAATTGAACAGTGGAAATAGAATAGCTCATAATTTAAGTGTGCTGCAGGTTATGATAATGAATCTTAAGTTTCAAAGCAGATAGCAAGGCTTGGTGGAAATATAGATACAGCCTGCAAAAGGAGGGTGTCCCCCAAACTGAAAGGCAACAAGTCTTACTTCCAAATGGAGAGATCCTTGTTCAGTGAAAATATTTAAGAAGCCATGTGGGAACCTGCCAACATTATTTTCTTTGCTGTCTGATAAATTTCCCCTGATATGTCGCTTCCTTGTAGTAACATTATTTGTGGAGACAAATTGCACTTTCTGCAAAGTTTTGCAGACTGCATTCAAATAAAATTATATTGCTTTCCATTGTTCATAAGATATAATTAATCCCATAAGACAACTTCGCTTACAAAGTAAACTAAGAAAAAACAGATTTTTCCAAATTCCAAATATAGTCTTAGCAAAGAAGAATAAAAATCGTTATTCAGGGAGCTATGTTTAGAACTTTACTGTGGAGATTGTTCCACTCTGTGAGTAACCTCACAACACAAGCTAAGTGCAAGTAAACAAAGATTCATGAGGACTTTTTACCTCTATAACCAGAGGAAATGCAAGTTAGCATGATTCAAGTTCTCACCAATCCTCTGTAAGAGGCCTTCAACGCACAATTCATTGTTTAAATCGAAAAGACTGGAGTTCAAAACACCATCAAATTAACCCAATGGGAGCTCCTTTCTGAGAAAACGGCCCCTGAGTGGAAGAGGATCCCAACTGCAGGGGATACGGCCCTCCACGGTGCGTGGGCAGAACCGGGGGTGGGCAAGGGGACTCTAGACAAACCTTTAGACACTTAACAGGAAATGGCTGTGCTCTGGACAATAAGAATCAATGTTTAGAGACTGGAGAAGAACTGTTTGACTTCTGTGCACAGTTGAAATCCTCAGTAATTGAGACAGTATAATCGCTCCCAACTCTCAATTCTCTGTGGTCAAACGCAGAGTCCTCCACCTCGACTGTGCCTGTTAAATAGATCATTCTTTTTATAAACAAATACCCCTGAATAGCCTGGGCTGGGGGAGGGAGAGGCGCGAGTCTTTCGCAGCTTTGAGCAGAGGTGAGCCTAGGTAAACCGACGTTAGTCAGGGGAGGGAAAGAGTTCGGAACGCGTGTTGCCCAGCATCCTAGTCAGGCACCCAGACCCTGGTGTTCCGGGTAGGCGCAGTGACCCGGCGCGCAGAGCGCATTACCTGGTTTTCGAAGAGCTGATCCTAGAGACACGGAGCCGGCTCCCAAGCTGGAAGCCAGGAGCCAGAGCCCGAGCAGGACGCCTCGGATTAAATCCATTCCGCCGCGGGCGCCTGCAAAGTTTCAGCAAGTCCCGGGCGCGCAGCAAAAAGGCGTCTCCCGGGAGACTTGGGGGCGCGCAGCCCGGATGAATCTCCTGGCAGGGCTGAGGAGGTGAGGGTCTGAGGGAGCTGTACCAGGAACGGTGAAGGAATCCAAGGAGGCCGGACAGCAGCTGGGAGGTCCGCGTGCGAGAGTGAAGCGGGCTGCAAACTGCAGGGCTTTTCCGCTGGGGGGTGGGGGTGGGGGGCGGTGCGGCCGACGGGGAGGGACCGACTGGGCGCTGGAGGGAAGGAGAGAGGCAGGGCCGGCGCTGGGATGGAATTGCAATCGAGTGGAAATGAGAGAGGCAGACCTTGAGACAATTTACTCTTGCCCACCTCGAGGCGACAGCTCAGCCCTCTCTACTGGTGACCTAAATTGGGGGGTGGGGGGGGTGGGGAGAAGGAGGGAGATTGGGAGGAGGCATTAGGAAGGGCCGACTTCAGACAGTAGAGGCGCAGGGTTAGGTGACCGCGAGTCTGGGACCCTCTGTCATGGTCCTGACCCTGAAACCTTACATTAGTTCACCCCACCCCACCTCGTTCCTACCCTCCCTCGGCAACACCCTTCTAGATCGCTTCCACAGAGCTCGGACCACTAAGGTTGTTCTGGTCTGCCCCGACTCTTAGGGGAATGCAGGGGCGGGGGTTCTGGGATTTGTCAGTGGAGGAGGGTAAAAGGAAGAGGGGGCGGGGCTGGCGAAGTCTGGGGCGCTAAGAAGATAAATGGGATTTAAGGCGCGCAGATGGAGATCTGAGACCTAGCCACTCAGATGGATACGTTGGATGGAGATTAGAGCTGGGCGCAGGGGCGCAGGGGCGCAGGGGCACAGGGGCTCTAGGCAAAGGAAGGCAACTTGAGACCCTCCAGGGAAAGAGATGAAACTCCAGGTTAAGCTTTGCGTCTGGAAGCGGGATGCGAGCTCGGGCGCGGGGGAGGGGGGGAGGTGAAACTGGGGACCTGCGCCGGGCGCGAGGTCCTGCCCAACAATCCCAAGATCCAGGTCCGCGTCATCTACCTGGCCCGGAAGAGCCACTGTCTCCGCGGTATTTGCCGAGCAAGGTCTCAGTAAAATGCTCCTTTGTGCCAGGTTTCCTGATGGCGTTGCGAGAGAGAAGAGCTGGGACTCAAATACTGTAGCACGCTGTCGTGCTGATTTTCCTGCTATCGAGGAGAAAGCAATACAATAAATAAGCCGAAAGGAAATAAACCTAGAGGGAAACGCAGCCCCTTGCCAGTTCCCGGGGAAAGATCAAAGACCCTGGGAAGTGCCCCACAGAGGGAGCCAGGCTTCCTTAGCTGAGAGGCTCTTGCACCAGCCCTTCCTCCTTTCAGGGCGGCAGAGGCTCTGTGGGCTTTTCAGACCCTGGCTCTAACCTAGGCCTGGGAAGTAGGGGGAAACGATGGGAGACACTACCCCTCACTCCCCACCTGAGATTTGTTCTTCTCTCAAGAGGTTTGTACCCAAGAGTCCTTATACATCTGACACACACAAGAAGTATGGACAGATGGTGCTCTTCAAGTCCGAGGGGATAACAAAGCCTTATCTGGAAGCCAAGTAAATCCGGGGCTGTTGAGCTCAAAGGTGGAAGAATCTTAGCGCTTGGAATTCTCATTGGTCTTAGAGATCATCTGGACCTACCTCCACTCCACCAGTAATCTGTTTCCAGCTTCCTTGTCTGTCATCCTCTAGAACTTAACTCCACCTGGGAGAGAGGGCTCTTTCCTCTCCTCCCATTCACAGTTGTTGGACAGACTTTTTTATGAGACAGGTTGTATTTTTTTTTTTTTTTGAAACTGGGTCTCGCTATTTTGCTTGGAATAGTCCCTATCCCGAGGACTCAAGCAATCCCCAGTCTCAGCCTCCCAGTAGCTGGGATTACAGGCGCACACCACCACACTGGCTATTTTTTTGAGACTAAGTCTCACTATGTTGCCCAAGGTAGACTCAAACCCGCAGACTCAAGCGATTCCTAGCCTCGGCCTCCTGAGGCTATGATTAAAGACCCGCGCAACCACAACCGGCCGGCGACAGTGATGTCTTATATCAGACCTAAGGTTATGACCAGCACTCAGCAGATATTGGCAAGAACATACCACCTTTGTTGGTTTTACTTTCCCACTTCAGAAATTGGTTTTACTTTCCCACTTCAGAAAGGAATAGTGGCCATTAATAACATGGCTCATGTTTATTATTACACTTTCTAATTACCAGACTCTTAAATGCTTGATAATCCTAATAACAACCACACCAGGTATTGGTTATCTCCAATGGACAGAGAAGGAAACAGAATCCTGGAAAGCTTAAGGTAGCTTATTCAAGGTCATAATGTTCCCAAGGGGCGGCTTCAATTGAATCCAGGTGGTCTGGTTCCAGGCATTTAAGGAGACAGAGCATTTGACCAAGAATCTCAAGATCTGAGTATTTATCTTGAGCTCTGCCTATAGTGTATCTTGGTAAAATGAAAGGGCTGGGTGAAATCATTGCAAATTCCAGGTTTTGCTTTCCCTTTATCATCCAGTAAACCAGAAATGGCTAACTCAAGCTATTTTCTTTGCTTTCAACGTGCCTTACAAAAGACCTGTTCAAATTGTCCCATGTAAATTTTGCAAACCTAAGTTTCATCCTTCTTGCGTATCTTTGACCTGTGTACATGCCACCACCTCATCCCTGACTGTGGGTCTCCTTTTCGTCTTTTGTGGATGATCATAGATGATTTGGGCTGGCTTGGTTTCTTCTCTGAAGAAGATCTCTGATCTTTCTTTTAGATTACCTTGGATTATATTGATACATTTTACTGTTGAGGGCCTCCATGTGCTCTGGATCTTTACTAAGGTCACTAAAATAAAACCTTACTTCTTGCAATTTGCTTGATATAGGCCCTGCCTTTGCTAGTCAAGTCACAACCCTTCAAAGGTTCCCTCTCCTTCCAGTTTGACCAGTTTATGGCACTTGTAAATTTGACTAAAGACAAACACTTGCCATTCCCTCTCTTCCTGCCTTGTGAGATGAGGGAAACTAAAGAGGACAAAGAGGCATTGAATGTTTCATTAGGAAAAAAAAAATCTGTTCAAATTCACTTGAGATCTAAACTCAATTAATAAGGTCACCAGCAGCACAGCGACCTGTCTGCTTTGCTCAATATCATGGAAAAACTGTGTGACCTTTGCTCTCTGGGATGGATTTGAAGACAGTTAGAACAAAGTAAAGACAAACTTACCAATTATAGGATGTTTAGAAAGTTGCTTTATGAAAGTGAGAGCAAGTTCACATGAAAGAATCAACTTTAGATTTAATTTTATTTTTGAATATCTGGTATGTACTTATAAAAATTTGAAATGTCAAAGAAGTTTCTTTTCACTCTTTCCTGTCTCAGAAGTGATCAGTAGTACCTGTCTTTGTGCATTCCTATAGAGATAGCCAAGGATCATGCAAACAAATACGTATCTATATATTTAACACAAAAAGAAGCAATGAGAACGTGCTTTTAAACTGATGGTCCTTCCCAATCAGCAGACACAGACTTGTCTCCCTCTAACTAACTGCTGAATAATATTCTATTGTACATAGTACAAATACTTGTTTGTTCTTTCTCCAGTCATTTCCAATTTTATTGCTATAGATAATGCTGCAGTTAATGACCTTGAATGTATAACCATTTTTATACTAGACTGTAGGGCATATTTCTAGACTAGCTATTGTTCAGCCAAAGACCTTTTCATTTTAGTAATTTGTTCAAATTTCCTCCCAAGGAGATTGTACTAATTTACATTCTCACAAGCAATATATGAGAATGAAATAATTCCCCAAACACTCAGCAACAGTGTCTTATCAAATTAGAACTACATATTGTATAAATTACAAGTTTTAATCAAATACCAACATATAAAGGGAAGTATGCAAATAATAACTGCAATGTTTAATCAATTATAGCAAAGTGTGGACACCTAGATCAAGAACTAGAAAATTACCAGTTCTGCCAACGTACTTCTTCCCTAGATTTTTTAATAAGAATGAGTTGAATTCAAATTTCCCACTTACTTTTAATTAAAAGTGACACATAGATAAAATATATTTATAAAAAATGTAAGCACTATTCACTTCCAATATGCAATAAACCTTGATATTTGATACCTTTATAAGTAAGGATCTGTGCTACAAACAGATTTTAGAGAAGAAAATATGAACTACCATGTCCACGCAAATCTATATTTTGTGGAGAGGAGACAGTTGCACAGATAACTGTTCTAGAAAGTAGAACAAAAGAAGTATTAAATGAAAATGCAAGTAACATGCTGTTGGTGTATCCAGATGAAGACTATACTACAAATGATAACATAAGTATTAGTATGCCATAAAATATATCTATCAATCTCACCAAGGTTTAAATCATATGTATGTGAGTGTGTGTGTGTGCATATATAGATATATAGATATAGATATAGATATATATATATATATATATATATATATATATATATATGGATTCACCAGAAATTAAGCTGGAGTTGCCAGGATAAATTACTTGTTATTTTCAAGTCTCTCTATCCTTCTATCTACATTTTTAGCTGCCTCAATTAAAAATTACTAGGAATTATAGTTAAATTGGACAACCTGATAATTCTCCAGTCTTTATTTTAATGTAAATTTGTAATGAAGCATAAACATGCATAAATTCTAAGTGTATAGCCATCAGTACTGACAATGCAAAAGAAGTTTTAGAAACGGTTTAGTCTCAGGAATATTTTAAGGTTGGAAAATCAAGTGTCTTACCAAGAAAAAGAAAACAAAATAAAACAGCACTTCAGGCTTCACAGTGCACCCACAGAGAGGAAGAGAGAGAAGACAAGACAAAAGCAACCTCCAGCCTATGGAAGGCTGGGGGAGGCCAGCTCACTGTTTCCAAGTCACCCATCCAATCCCTCCAGACAGAGGAAATGGGGAGGTGTGAGAAGGGACTGGGGCACTGGGAAACTGAATGCTGGCTCTGGAAACAGGGAATGTTGGCTCAGTGTCTGGGTTATTTAGTGACAGTGCAAATAAGTGCAGGGTTGTTAATGCCAAGAGAAAACCTGTGGTAAGAAAGCAAAAGACCAGTGTTTTCGTCTGAGTTTGATTATATTTTTATTTATGTGTTTCTTAAGGGAGGAAGTGAGTGGGAGGAGAGGCAGCTAACAGATTTGAAAGTCTGATGTGATCCATGAGTGTCTGTCAAGGAGGTGAAAAACAGTGGGATGAGGGAGCAACTTGGTCTGCACCAGTCCTGAGAGAAGAATGTGTGAGAAGAAAAGGTTTAAGCCAGAGAGCTGCAGGGCCCATTAGAGTGATAGTACAGGTGGGAGGGAGGAAGGATGGAACAGCTTCAGAGCAAATTCTTGATCCAAAATATAGAAGGAGGTGCTTAGGTACATGGTTTTAAGTAGATTAACAATATAAAGAAAGATCAACTGCTAAACATGAGGGAGAAATTTGCCTCAATTTCCTCTCCAACACTGAGATTTAACACCTCCTTTAATGAGTCTGCCCATTAGAGGGGATAAGCTTGTGCTAGGTGCATACCAAGCAGTTGACATTCACATGGCTATTATTTCTTCTCATCACCTTCACATCTAACAAAGATAAGCAACATCCTCTCCAGAGCTATATTTCAGCAGTCCTAGCAGGTTACTGTTAAGTTGACAAAGAAGACTCCAAGCCAAAGAGGATGCTTTGATTCAGATACTTTCAACATGAATTGGGAATAATGACAAACCAGACTTTGCATAGCAGGACAATGAAAGATGTCTCCTAAAAGATAATGACATACTTGGGGATTCTCCCAAGATAATAGCTGCATCATCAAGATAAATGAAGATACACACAGAATATATCGAACAACTGGTAGGACACTAGTGAGTCCTGTGAATAACTAACCCATTCACATTTTCCTCAGCTTTTGCGACACTTAATTGATGCAATGTGCGTGATTTTCATGTTCTGTTTTCTTCATTGTTAGTTGTTATATGTCCCTGGATGAGTCACACAGCTTCTCTGACATCAGTTTCCTGTGCTGACCTGGATTGAGCACAAGATTCTCTCCAGTCTGAACATTCTTGCACGGGTGTTTAGGTGGAACAGCCCCAGTTATATCCAGTTATATAACTGTGATTATGAGCCCCAGGCACATTTAGTTATGTCCAGGCCCCATCAACTTGTCCCAGGAAAATACTACCAAGACTGCAGTGCATGAGTTGAAGGAATGGACCAACGTGGTTGCTGAGTCCAGATGTTAGGAAAACCCAAGAAGCAGACAGAGCTGTTCAGATGTTGATTACAAGTAGTAGACAGTCCTGACAACATTTGTTTTGGTGGACAGAGAGGGATGACTAATCATTATTAGTTCCAAGCTCTAGTATAGTCATGTACTAATTGAAAAAAGCCAAGTTCTCCACTTTTCCTGGTGAGAACAAATAGTAGCACTATAACGATTTTATTTCAAATGCATGAGAAAGTTTATGTGTACTTAGTGTGTCTGAAATGCGTCGGTGTGCTTGTACATATGCGGGCCTTCTAGACAGTGTAGAACTATATGGAGGGAAATTAGGACAAAAGGAAAAAAAAACAGAAGTTAAGAAAACAAATTGGGAGTAGAAAAAGGCACAGAACAGAGATACAGGGGACAGAAAGAACATTCTCACTGGTATTTCCCAAAGTCCACAGTTCGCTATTTTGACAGTATGGTTTCAAATTTAATTACTTAACATTTCAATGACAAGTCAAGTAGAAAAGCAAAAATGCCAGTTCAAATGAGTGGCTCTTCATAAGTGTACCCTTCTATAAGAAATTGGAATTTATGTGAATAATTCACTTGGGGGATGATTAGGAATTTTTTTTTCATCATTTTTCTTCATGATATAAAAAAAGAATTGAAGAAAAGTAGACAGGAGTTTTCCAATTTTTTTAATTAAATAACAGAAATTGATATTCTCACAGTTCTGAGGGCTGGAAGTCCAGAACCACAGGGTCTGGTTCATTCTGTGTTCTTATCTGTGGCCACCTTGCCCTTTGTTGCACCTGTTCTTTTCTCCAGGTGGATGGACATCTGTAGCTAACCAAATGTTCTATGTGAGTAGAATAGACACTTGAACTGAGTGTTAGCTTTACTATCAGCTTCATGTATTCAAATATAAAATTAAAGCATCAGTGGAATGAAAAAATGCAAGCCAGTGGAATAAATGGACTATAAGCACCAAAACTGAAACTTCACTAAATTTGAAAAACTACAAATATAATAATTGAAGAAAACAAGTATACTTAGAAAAAAGTTTTTCTTAAGATGTTCTCCATCTTCCTCTTTCATACTTTCTTGAAGTATGAAACTAAACTGTACATTCCCTAATAGAGAAAAGAAATTCCTTAAAGTCTTCTTATTATTCCAGGAAACCAAAACACAATCTTGTCTTCCTATAGCACTTGCCTGGGCTAAAGACTAAATTGTAATTGCAAGTTCCCTCTAAAGATTATTTATTGAAATGTTCAAAGAACTGATCATCAACTTCTTAAATCCCTAAAGCATCTCAAAGTCTCCTTAATATGTCAGATTTATGGCTAAACAACACTATTTATTCAGACTTGAAGGTTAGGCAAGAAAGGAGTGAGAGAGAGAATATGTAATGGCATATTAGCTTCCAACATGCAAATCAATTAGATTATTATTTAGTTTGTAAAACAAATATGCATAAAGGAAAATTTATAAATTAATTTTTCTAAATTTTACTTTAGTGTGTGATACACAGTAAAACTGAAAATGTTAGTTCTCAAATTTCAAGCACTTGTGTTATAGTTTTATTAATAGCAAATTAATATTACTCTGGGTCATAATTTACTTTTCTTTTAAAAATAATATTTTCTCTTCCTCCTTTAGTTTTTGGCATGATCACATAGGTAGTCTGTTCAAAATTACAGTTAACCGGACTTGTATATTTCCACACAATAAGCCTAACAGCATTATGTAAATAAAACTAGAAGGTTTAATGGCTAATAAATACCCACCTAAGTCTTACCCAAAATACTACAGATTTCAGTTTGCTGAAGAGAAATGTCACAAACCAAAGGGTTTATTCCTCAAGAGGATTATTGAGTGGTTAAGAAAGAAACACCAGCTGTTTTTAAAGCCAGCAAGATTATGACATTAGCAAGGTTTGTCTTAGACCTGTCAGGCTGAGGATTAGCTAGACTAGGGCCCCCATGCTCCTGTCTTGGAACCCACCAGCCTGGCATCTGTCTCACCCCAGAAGCTCAGGAATGCTGAAGCTAGAGAACAGACAGGAACCCTGAAGAAGGAGTGACTGAAGCAGAACTCCTGGGCTTGACCTGACCCAAACCCATCCTGTGCAAGTTAATTTTTTTTTTTTTTTTTTTTTTTTTTGAGACAAGGTCTCGCTGTTTTTGCCCGTGGAACCGCAGGCTCTCGTTGCCCGGGGTACCACGGACTCAAGCAATCCCCAGCCTCAGCTTCCCAGGTAGCTGGGATGACAGGCGCGCACCACCACGCCCAGCTATTTTTTGGAACTAGGTCTCGCTACGGGCCCCAGGAGGGACTCGAACCGCGATCCCTAAGCCCTGGCCGCTTCATAGGCTGAAGCTTACAAGCACGAGCCACCGTGCCCGGCGTGTGCAAGTTAATTTAGTTGGCCAACAACAGGTCACCAACTAGCATGATGTCTACCCCCCAGGCACCTGTCTTCAAGCCATGCTTTTTATCTCATTGCTTAATTACTGACTTTTGCAGTGTAGAAAACTGCTAAGTGAATTGTGAAGCCTATACGATATTAAAGAGTTTGAATACATTACTCAGGCTATTTTTTTTTAAGTATATAAAATTTTTATTTTTATTCTTTAAATCACAACCTCAGTAAAAAGGTTTTTGGGATAACTCCCCCTCCCTCTGGTGTCCCCTCCACTCACTCAAACCCCTTGTTTTGTTGTTTGCTAGTTGGTGTTAAGTCCATTAGTCTCTTTTTTCCTGTGGCAGTACTCCTTTCACTGGGTGAAGGACTGTGTTCTTGGGACCAGGCAAACCATGCTGGTAGGTTTTCAGTGTTAACCTTGCATTGGGCAGCCAGTCTGTATTTATCTATAGTCTGTCGTGTTTTCTCATTGCAGGCTGTCTCTTCCAATCCCTTGGCTGTGTTGTTTTGCTGCTTTACCTTATGGTTCTGGCATCTGATTTAGGGGCCTCACCCCCAGCCAGTATGGGTGAAGAAGTTTCTCTGTGGATACAGGCATCTGGAAATGGTCTTTGTACATCACCCCTCTGCCTCAGTTTGCAACTTTGTTGTGGGGCCAATGCCCCAACTCTCTGGCCTTCCTCTCCTGTGGTGTGCAGAGGGGTGCCTTGCTCTTCGAGAAGGCATCTCAGAAATGAGGTGTTGACTCTTCCAGACTTGGTGAGCACATAGGTGTGCATTCATGACATCTTGTTTCCATAGTTGTTTCTCCAGTCTCACGTGCACTGGTTTTCTCTATATTCCATCTCCTGTGTCCAGCTGAGACTTGTGGCTGGATTTTTACCAGGTCCCTCACCTGTTCTATGATGGGGTTTGTATTATTTATGTTATTCCTCCTCCTAAAGATTAGCTGGAGTGACAGTGAAATGGATGGGGCATCCCCTATCCCCCCCCCCACCTGTCACCCATGCACCAGCTCCTCCCTGTGTGGGGGCGGGGCCCGGATAGCCAGGCAGGTGCAGTCCTGAGACCCGTTGGGGTAGGGGCTTGGCTGAACCATGCCTTGGCCCACTTGGGCTGCAGATGGCTGCCCCGTGCATCCATCCACTGATGGATGGGGCTAAAACCCCACTCGGGTCCCCTCCCAGGCTCTCCAGGTGCAGGGGCCCTACCTGGAGCTCCTCACTGCCTTGACTCCCCGTTGGCAAAGGAGCTCCAACAGCTCAGAACCCCAGGCGTGCAAGCAACCCTGTGGTTGCCTCCTAAGGCTATTTCTGAGTAAAGTATAAATGAGAGCTAATAGATTTGCCTTTCTGGAGGAGTATTTGCATTTTCACAGAAAATCTAAGCAAGGAGTGAAGAAAATAAAGTAAGATGCAAATAAGTGACTCTTGAACAGTAGTTCATAGTTTGGTTGCACATTAAAATCTGTTGAGGGAATTTCATAAAATATCAATGCCTGGATGCCATCTCCAAAAATTTGATTTAATTAGGGAACAGTAAGTGCTGAAACTTTTAAAAGCTTCTCAGGTGATTTTTAATGTGCAATTAAAGCTGAGAACCCATGGTCTACAGTGAGAGAGAAATCCTGGAGTTGGAAGGGGAAAACTGCTTTTGACTTGGGGTGTGGGCTGGAAGGGAATGAGCAGATAGGCTCTCTCCATCAGCTGGGGAGTTGAGGCTGGTATGGAGAAGCTCTTCTCAAACTTTAATGTGTATACATACACTCATCTCTGAGATCTTATCAAAATGAAAATTCTGAGTCAGCAAGTCTGAGTACTCCTGAGCTTCTGTCTTCCAAATCAGTTTCCTGAAGAGGCTGTGCTGCTGATAAACCAAAGCCCACATTTGACTGGCAGAGGAAAAGGACTGAACGAGAGTGAAGATCCCTTGTGATCTTAAGATCTATGATTTTCTTCATTGACAGCATCATGGTGTGAAGATTGATTTTTCCAGAAAGATAGCCTGCCTGAAGGCTATCTTTAAATAACATGGTAGAATTTGTCTGCCATGATGATGGACACACCTGCTGAGAAGCATCACCCCCTCCATATACAGTCAAGATGGTGTAGACCAAGGAGAAGCAAGCATGGTAGGGAAGCATTTCAGGAGAGTTCAGATCAAGTATCCAAGGAGCCTACCCAAATGTTCTGTCTATACTCGGTGTAAGCTCAGATATCCATGTGTAAGATTAAGGGAGTTAAAAACAGGGCAAGAAGTGGACATGAACTATAGATGGCTGGATATAGCAAATAATTTCAAATAAATTTATATTAAAAAACTATGAGCATGTCTAGACAACAAAACTGAAGATAAATGTAATAAATGCATATACAGAAAATTCATAGTTGCTTTGAATTAATCAGTACAGTAGGTTGGGATGATCTAAAGAATCTAACCATTTAGGGATACAATAAAATATCTTTTTCCTTTTGACTTTAACTTTTTCCTTTTATTAAAAATAATTTGGCATGCCTTTTTATATGTTTTGTCTGCACGTTTTTATATTAACATGTCTTTTCTGTCATCTTTTTATTTATTTATTTATATATAAATTTCACAACATTGTAATCTCAAGGATTTGCCCTCCCGACCCTCCCCTCCCTTCCCCCCCTTTCCCTCCTGCTCAAAGTTGTGCGCTTCAGTTTGGTGCTTAGCTTGTTTTGACTTTCCCCAAGGCTTTTGTTTATTTTTTTCACTATATCCCATATATTAGTGAAACCACTATGGAAAGAAGTGTAGAGGACCCTCAAGCTAGTGAAAATGGAACTACCATTTGACCCAGCAATTGCTCTTTTGGGAATCTACCCAAAAGAGACCTCAATGTGGGTACAAAGAGACACCTGTGCCCAGATGTTTACTGCAACACAATTTATAATTGCAAGGTCATGGAAACAACCTAAATGCCCCAAAATGGATGACTGGATGAAAAAAAATGTGGTATATATACACGATGGAATATTACTCATCAATTAAAAATGAAAAATTTGACAATTTCATAACAACATGGATGCATTTAGAAGAAATCATATTAGCAGAAAAAAGCCATAAAGAAAAAGGCAGAAACCAAATGGTATCATCTTTATTTTGAACTCTATAAAAAATAGCTCTATTTGAACCATCATGCATCAATGTCTTTTTCTTTTTTATTGATTACACACACACACGCGCGCGCACACACACACACACACACATATATATATATATATATATGTTTCCTCACTGTATACCCAGAAGTTCTCTCACCACCATGTCACCCATGAACTGTCACCTGGATCTTTTGTGTTCTTGTGCTCAGACTGTTAGTTTTCTGAAGAGATTCTTACTTCTCTGAGATCACTGTCATGCATCATCATAGGATGAAGAAGAAGAGGTAAATTGCAACTGGAATAAAAATGTAATCTAGATTCAGGAGGAGACTCCTAACAGAATTTTAGAAGTCAGAAATTTTATCAAACACACTATGAGTCTATAGCCACAATGAACACAACGTTAAGGGTACTAGCATTCATAGGAATGGCCTAGAACCATTTAAGTGTGTATATTTAAGTGTGGTCTGGGAATCCCAAAGGTGGGGCCACTGAGATTTTCCCAGGAAGTCTGTTAGGTCCCAGCTATTCCTATAATAATATTTAGATGTCATTTGTCTTCTTGACTGGCATTTATCTCAGGATTAATAGTGGAGTTTTCCAGAGGCCATGTGTCAAGTCATATCACAATGGATCAAAAGCAGAAGCAACTCTAAGAAAGGTTAATGTCAAACCTGATATTAAAGAGATTTGGAGAAATGTAGCAATGCTATGCTGTACACTAATTTTTTAGTGAGAGGAAAGTGAATAATATAAAATGTGTCACATTGACATGCAGTGGTTGATCTACCTAAATGTTTTTAAAATTTCTCGGGTTTAATATTTATTATGATAAATGTGAACATATCTAACCCATCTGGATAAGAGTTTTTCCATGTAAAAGAGCCCAAGTCAAGAGTATAAATCTCAACCCATGAGTATCTGTCCCCTCCATATCCCCACCACCCCCAGGTCCTTTCAGAGTCAATTAAAAATGGTCTTCCCTCAAGTAACTACCTGCATCAGTGGGAGAGAGCTGCCCTTTTGTCTCTGAAGGGGCTGTTGTCCATTCACCTAGAAGGAAGCAAATGAGCACATTTGGATAATTAAAGATTTAAAGTAAATAGCCCATAGTGAAGGCAAAATTATAAGAACAGGGCAAACCTCAGGTTCACTGGCCTGTGGTGGGAAAGGGGTTGTTTACATGCACTGTACTTTGGGAGGGGATGATGGAACTGTCCTATAGGACAATGGTTGGACTGTGGTTAGCCAACTGTATACTCATTAACTTTTCTGAGATGTCTAGGATATATAAATTATGTCTCACGAAACCTGACTTTAAAAACATGCATATTATATCTTTCTTAGTTTTCGATTTGTCTTATCTGCATTCCCTTAACATCTTTTTGGAGCTAATGTTTCCAGAGTGTTCATGATTTATCAGATACAATGCTGAATGTTTACTTAATATTATGTAAACCATTTTAGATGCCCATCAAAAGATGGTCAAGTATCAGCAATTTCATGTGATTTAAATGAGTATTTACCACAACTGTCTGAGGTAGATAATATTACTATATTTTGAGATGTAAAGTGAAGCTCAGGGTGGTTAAATAATTTTCCTGAAACACAGTGAGGAGTGAAGACAGTTGTCTCCCTGTGTATGTATCAATACATGCTTAATGGAGAGAAGTGGTGACACAGAGATTTCCAAAAAAAGAAAGAAAAATAAAAACCCACAGGATCCCCACCCATACTAATCATTGTGGTATATGATCATTAAACATTTTCCCAGGCATTCAATAAAAATGATTGAGACTTTTTCCTAGTAATTGAAGAATAGACACAGACTTTGAACAATACAGTGGAATTCTAAGGAAATGCATTTTATTTTATTTCAGGTATTCTGATAAATAAAAGGAACAATTTAATGTCATTTTATGTACTAGATTAGCAGTTTTAATTTTTACAATCTGTTCACTCCTCTCCTCACTTCCTACCCCTTAGAATTGGAGTCAACTTCACATATTTAAGATGTCTATTGATAATTATCAGTTTCCAATGCAGTGGTAGCACGTAGAGCCTCAAAATACAGGTGCCCATGTAACTAATTGGCACATTAATTTATCTCAAGGACCCCCTTATCTTCTCTTACCTGTGAGTCATTGATAATTTGCCAGCTTCAGATGAATTCACTGTGTCAGAAAATAGAGAAAGAGCATTGCAGAGTTAATTTCAGCTGCCAAAGAAGCTCAATAAGCCCCCAAGAAGCTTTTGAAAAAAAAAAAAAAACTCTTAAAATGGTCTTTAAAAGTAGTTTTTCATGTTTGACCCAACAGAGTAATAAAGCCTCTTTAAAGATAGAGGGAGTGTGAGCCAATCAATATACTATTAAGACACTGACAGTACTGAGATAGGATTACATGGTGAAGAAATTGTGAAACCTTTAACTTTTCATTTTCAGCAAGAAGAATTGAGGGAAGTGGCTTTTTAAAATTTATTTTTATCTGAATAGCCTTAGGTAATACAATTTTTTCATTTTATATCAGGGAGTTCACCCTCAGTCCACATCCAACCAAAAGATCAAGTTAACTTGATATCTTTTTGTAACATGACTTTATCCCCAAGTCTGACTAGGTTCCCTGACTTGGGGGAAGAACACAACCACTAACTGGTAAAGACTCCTTCCAATTATTTCCCTTATTCCATTATTGAAAATATAAGAGTTTAACCAGATTAACTTACAAAGTAATTTGGCTGCATTTACACATTAACTTGAGCTCTGAAACACTTTCTAAATAGAAGTCAGTGGCCTAGGAGTTTAAAGCTGTAAGGATCTGTAAAAGTCATTCCACCCCAATTTCACAGATAATAAAGAGACGACCCAGAGAAGTTAATTGACTTGTTTAAGAAATACAATAGAAATATTGGAGTAGAAAATCACCCTAAGTCCCTGTCCCTGACAATAGACCAGTGCCCTTCTACCCTCTGTGTACCTTAACATCACTTTGGGAAGCTTTTAAAATATCCTAATGTACCTGAAGAGTTTAAGGTAACGAGTTTAGAGTTTTTGGAGTGGGACTTAGGCATCAATCGTTCTTAAACCAGTGTTCATTCTCCAAATGCAGAGAGCTGTTGGGCAGAATCTCTTACTCTTACAAGTTTTCATTTTTAAAATTTCAACTTATCTACATAATCAGAAGCATTTGAAACACACGATTTTCTACATACTGCAGGTCAAATTTTGTCCTTTCAAGTTTACCAATATGTGGGAGTCATTAATACTATTTTTCAAACATTTCCACACTCCACCTTCCAGGTACATGGTAGAATTATACTTCATGGCTTTTTTGCAATAGAGAGGGGTATGAGACCAAAGAGTCTGGGTACTTGTCACTTTGGGCTGAAGCATTTAATGACTGGCTCAAGTATTTCTAAATCCTGTTTCCCTCTACCATTATGAACAGTTCAGTCCAGAATGTGGCTGTTCTGTCATTCTGAGTCCCAGATCCAAATCAATGCTTACAATGTATATGTTACATGAATGAAAAACCGAACTTGGTTATTTTAAGTCACTAAATGGCTCATCACATAATCCTAATGTTAGTATTAAGTGACTAAAAGGAGTGTCTTCTCACCCCCCATCAGTATTCAAGATTTCACTGGTGTTTACCTCTTTCCTATTGAAGCTAGATATTAATCTGAACATTAAATTTTTGAAAGTTCTACCCTATTCCTGACATTGCCACTTGCTGTTTTCATGCATGATCAGAAGTCAACTAAAAGAATCACACAGAAGACACTCAGATGTTCAGAATGAAAAGTTATCCCTAAAAAACTCAAGTCTTTTAATATTACTGTGATTGGAACATGTACAATGGACTTGAACTCATTTTTGAATTGTATTGTAACTTGAACTCATTTTTGAATTGTATCTATACACTGCTCAATCATTGTTATAAAGAATTTTTTGAATTCTGGAGGTGTATAATGGGGGACTCACTTGCTATCAGAATCTACAAGGTTATGACTTAGGATCCAAGTCATACAATGACTTGGCAAATAATCGCTTTAGGGTCTGGAGAGATGACCTCTAACCTACCTTATTTGGCTCAAGTCTTTGTATTAACATTTAATATAATATCTTCCCCTCTTTCTTCTTCAGAAATGATGGTAATGACAGATACCTATTAGAACCCACTTTTATGAAGGTACTGTTAGCAGAACCTCCTGGTAGAAGAAACAATATTTTAGGACCAACTATGGTCTTAAATCAAGTTAAGATAATAATATCACCAGATGGGAAGAAAGAATTTATGGGAAACTGAGCATCAGAGTCAGGCAGAAAAGTGGTCAAGCCAAGGTTGAGGAGATACCACAACAGGTTTATTTCCTCCCTCCCTTCCTCCCTTCCTCCCTCCCTCCCTCCCTCCCCCCTCCCTGCCTCATTATGTTGCCTGGGGTAGTCCTGATCCCACAGACTCAAGTGATCCCCATCCCAGGTAGCTGGGATTACAGGCACCTGCCACCATGGCCTGGCTGCTTTTTTGCCCGGGGTAGTCTCAAACCTGAGAACTCAAGCAATCTCAGACCTCTTGCCTCCCAGCACTTGAAATACAGGCATGTTACCATGTCCCACTCACAACAGGTTTATAAACCTCTGAACAACCAGTAATAGAGCTCTCACAGTGGAGATGACTCCTGCATTGTCAGGTAAGGTGGGGCAAAGTCATTGATGTAACAATGAGCCTCTACTCTTTTGACTAGCACCAGAGATATGTCACAGTCACACCATGACCTTTATGTCAGGGTGGCCATTCAAAGACTTGTTGAACCCTGTAGGGCTTCATTTTTATGAAGTTAATGAAACAGGCATGTTTTCAAACATTTACCTTCAGTACTTTGATTCCTCTGGAAAATTTCTCCCTTCCCCTAGGTAACCAACCCTGTAACTGAACGATAATCCTGCAACTTCAAGAATAAAAAAATGTGAAGATAAGTAAAGTTAGTTTGTAAGACTGTTAAGAGTTCCAATAATGCAATTTCTTTTTCTGAAAGGGAGATATATATATATATATGAAGGGCTTATATATATATAATTATTACTTATATATATAAAACCTCTTCAGAAATAAATATATATGAATGATACTAAAGTTTGTTTCAAACTCCTTTTTTTTTTTTTTTGAGTCTGGGACTTGCTATTTTGCCCAGGGAACTACAGACTTACGTTGCCCAGGGTACCACAGACTCAAATGATCCCCAGCCCCAGCTTGACAGGTAGCTGGGATTACAGGCGAGCGCCAACATGCCTAGCTATTTTTTGGGACTTGGTCTCACTCTGCTGCCCCAGGTGGGTCCTGAACCCAGAGATTCCCAGTCCAGGCCTCCTTCCATAGGCTGGGATTAAAGGCACATGCCACCATACCTGGCTAAAGTTTGTTTCAAAAGTCATGGTAGATTAGTTGTTGTTACTAGGAAGATGCCATGGTGGAAAGGAAAAGATTCTAAGATGCTGAAAATAAGAAGCTTCAGATCCAAGCTTCATTCTCTGACTCATTGGTTTCACAACTACGTAAAAATCAGGTATCCTTTCAGACCTTAGGATTTTTATTCTGTAAAAGGGGATAATAGCAAACCTGCTCTAGCTTTGCTATTAATTGGGGTTCAATTGGATATAATGCTTTTCAAACTCTAACTTTAATGTTGCTATTAATATATGAGCATCTGAAGGTTTAATCATAGTCATTAATAAAATGGATTTTGAGAAGCAATAAAAAGAAGTGTTTTGATGCCTGTGATTTGCTTTTAGAATTTCAGTTAGTTTTAATAATGACTCTGAGGCTATTACCACTACAGTAGGACTCTCCCACTTCAAAGTTACCATCCATCATATAATCAAAGGCAACATTCTAGAGGCAGCTTCTATAAGCACTTCAGCTGTCTTCATATCTGATGCATGCCAGAGGCTTCCCCAATTAATACACAGATATTAACAATGGATTTTCATTGCTGAAAGTCGTCCTTAATAGATGTGGATTGCCCACTCCAGGGGTCCACAGATTTTTGGGTCAGACAGTTATTTTTTGGATTTGTAGGAGAATGGTTACTTTCACAGTCACCCTTGCCATTGTAGTGCAAAATCAGACATAGACAATATATAAATGAATTGGAATGGCTATATCCCAATAAAACTTTATTTATAAAAACAAGCACAGACTGGGTTTAGTCACTGCACATAGTTTGCCAACTCTTAGATTAGAACTATGTAGAGATACTGCCTACTCTTGAATGTACAGGATTTAAAATACTAATCTCTTCACACATTAATATGGTTCTGAAGCCTGCCTGGCATGGAGGGGTCTGATTCTTCATGGTAGTAGTTAACAGAATCCTGCCTCTAGATTGCTACTTGAACTTTACGGAATCCTATCTCTGGAATGTTACTTGCATTTAAAACCCAAATGCCACTTAAACAGGAAGTAATTGGACCATCTCAAATAGTAAAGACCTGAGGCATCAAGTCACATGCTTTTCTATCTCCTGTCATTAAATATTAGTTTGGGTGTCTTGTAGTGTGATGACGGGCTCAGACATCTGTAGTCTTCACCTACCTCTTGCTGCTGATACACTGAAGGTGAATCAGTGGGAAGTGAGAAATCTGTGCTACTTATCTGAAAGAATAAAGTGGAATATCACCAATGAGGGAAATAAGAACTGATTTTAGAGAAAAGAGCAAGCCAAACAATAATGCCCATCTTCATGAAGTCATTCCACAGAGACTTCTGTGTCAGTCTGTCCTTCAGAATCAAAGATGACATTATCCCTACTTGTCTCTGTGACTTTAGAGACCACCCCCTGATTGAACCACCCTTTCAACTCAGTGGAAGACAGTTCTTTGACTCAGGGCCACATTAGATTTTACAAAGCGTGTTATTGTTGGCACTTTGCTGCTCCAAATCATGGTATGTGCTTAGAAAGATGTACTCTTTCCAGCTGCCGGACATCAGGCAGAATTTCCAACAGCCCTTGTATAAGGAGTGTAAGGATTAAGTGAAACAAGGTATGTAACGCCCAGCCCTTAGTAAACACTCTATAAATGGGAGGTGTTTATTATCATCTCCCAAGAGTAACATGGCTTCAGTCCCACTGAGGTCCTGAACTGTTTTGCTTTTAACCCCTGCCCTGCCCCTTGTGCTTTCATTCACAACATTCAAGACCACCTGACACCGTTTCCTTATTTAATTTTGAAAATCTGATCCTTGATCCATGAGAAAGTTTTGAGGAATCCGAGGCTTCCATCCTGCCCTGCCCTGCACTTTAGCAAGACCTGCTGATTTCAGAAATAACAGCCAGGGTCATGGAACAGAGTGGGTCTAGAGACTGGATTCTTTTGAATCCCTTCTGCATCTCTCAGTGAGAGGAAGCCATGTGCTTCTAGTCATGGACTTTTGTACATCTTGTAGCCTAGAGGTTACTTCATGGACAAAGTATAGATGATTTTGATCTCAGGAATATTTGTGAATCAGCAGGACCAAGACTCTTAAGTAGGGACACCTGCTCTGGCCTTAGGATTTCAGACCCTGTTTAGTCGGCATCTCAACATGGGGGACTCTATTCCATAGCAAGCATGCCCCCGCCCCCTCCAACCTTCCCCCCTGCTGTTCTCCCTGTTCTCAGGCATGCCAGAAGACACACTTCAGAAAATCAAGTGTGTGTTTTTCCTATTTTCAAGGGTGGTGCCTCTCCCTTAACCTCACAAATCATAACGTGAAAAGAATTCATAGGGAGCAGCACAAGGATGGATCCCCACAGGCTGGAGACTAGTCTGAAGCCTCCCACCTTTGGAGACACTGAAGGCGAGGCTTCTAGCTTCACACCCAGCAGGTTGAGGCAGAGTTCTTCCCCAGTGAAGAGGAAGGTGACAGAGCAACCTCTGGGAAAACCACCTCATTTCAGCCCACACTAAGGAGAAAGGCCAAAGATTTGGAACTGCGTGGGGTGACTGCTGAGCTGATTTATTCTCAGAAAGCTTTTAATTTTCCATGGTGGTTCTGCTGAAAAGATACCAGCATCTGTCCTGTACTAATGAGCCCCTGATGTGGTTTCTGCTAGAGTGTTAAAGAAATCACAGCCTTCATAACAAGGCATTGATTGATAGCATTATTTATTCCATTGCAGTAGCATCCAGATAATGTAAGAACAGGAGCACTTTTACATTCTATCTATCTATCTATCTATCTATCTATCTATCTATCTATCTATCTATCTATCTATCTATCTATCTCTATCTCTCTCTCCATCCATCCATCCATCCATCCATCCATCCATCCATCTGTCTATCTATCTGTCTATCTATCATCTCTTTATGGGAATTCAAGCACCAGTTTATTCATAAATTTAAGATGACAAAGTAAACAAAATCTAAATTGAAATTTGTCTTAATTATGTGTATGCATATTTGTTCATTTTATAAATTTATATCATAAATAAAAGATAGATCTGACTGAATAATGGTACCATCACCAATTATTAAACTCAAAATCTCAAAATCATTTCTTTAACCCGTTTTCAGAACCGTTTTTCAGAAACTCTAGTTTCCTGAAATAGTTCTGCTCCGAGAAAGTGACGGTTGCAGACAGCTTCATCGGTGCTTAAAAAGAATAGCAGACATAGTTACATGTTCATGAAGCCTACATGTCAAGGACACATGACTGCGTTGCTCCAGGTGCAGACTGGACTATCCGGCACTTGGTGGAGCTCCTGTGTTAGAAGCCAAGCTCCAACACCTGTGCCTGTGTTTGGGGCGGGCTGTAGATGGGGACTGGGTAGACAGTGTGTTGCCTGGGCAGGCTAGCTGGCTTACTAATAAGCATGGAGCAATGCCTCAGGAACAACCAATTCTCCCTTATTCAAGGACTGATTGTTCAACTTTTGGATATGCAAACCCCCCTGACTGTTTCTTTATTCCCCTCATTAGGATTGTCCCAAGACAGTGATGTTGTAATCTGTAAGTTCACCTCTCTACAGAAGTTTTTGTGAGACAGACTTGGCAGTTATTAGGATGGGGGGAGGGGGAGTGTAGAGGAAGCAAGGAAGGAGGAAGAACTGTGAACTACTTAGTTTGATAATTGAATTGATGTTCTCTTTTTATTATAGCAAATAGTCAGCGCTTCAGAATCTGTTTCTCTCTCATTCTCTCCCTTCAGAATCGGTTTCTCTCTCATTCTCTCCCCCGCTGATCTACTTCCTTCTAAGAGGGAGAATTACTAAAAATTCAATATTTCTCCTTCGTTTGCAAATTCTGCAACTCAGATTTGATCCTCATAGGAAGGTGAGGAGATCCTTACTTCATGGTGAGGAAATTAAAACCAGGGAGGTCCAAGGCTGTCTCCAAGGCTATCCGGCTACTAAGCCGCAGAGATCTAAATGCAGGTTTGTGATGGCTGCCCCGGCTGTCATCAGAGCAGCCTCACCTGTAGTAGCCCGTCCCAAGGTGTCAGCTGCTGGCTGGCACTGAAGGGCTGGAGGTGGGTCTGTGTTGCGTGAGAACTTTCTGCAATTGCAATAATGACAGGTTGACCTATAAGCGTTTTTCTTTCTCTCATATTCACCATCAGTGGAGAGTTTTGGAAAAACTTCAGAGATGTAGAGTTGAGCCAAAAAGCAAGTGCAGTGGGTACGTGTGTTGTTTCTTTTGGTCTAAGTGGAGAAAGAAGTTGAGGCAGAAATCAACACAGTGAACACGTGCTTTCGGCTTTGACAAAAGCCAGCTACTGTTAAGGTCACTCAACCTTTGCAAGTTTTGAAGGCCACCTTATTCCCTTCCATCATTTGCTATCACTATAGTGACATATTTTATGAAATCATTGTCTTTCAAAAGTATCTTCAAGATGAGATGAGAACAATTAAATGTGACAATTTCAACCATGTGCACTATGTCAGAAACACAGCAGGAGGTACCAAAGCAACAGGATCTAGCAGCCAGGCCTTGTTATGATTCTGTTTTCTCATTTTGAAATAGCCACCTGTATTTCTTTTGTTTTGTTTTGTTTTCTTTCTTTCTTTCTTTTTCTCTCTTTCTTTCTTTCTTTTCTTTCTTTCTCTCTCGTTTTTTCCTTCCTTCCTTCTTTCCTTCCCTCCCTCCCTCCCTTCCTTTCTTTCTTCCTTCCTTCCTTCCTTCCTTCCTTCCTTCCTTCCTTCCTTCCTTCCTTCCTTCCTTCCTTCCTTCTCTCTTTCTCTTTCTCTTGTTCTTTCCTTCCTTCTTTCTCTCTCATTCTCTCTTTCTCTCTCATTCCTACCTTCCTTCCTTCCATCTTTCTTTCTCTCTTTCTTTCTTTCTTTTTTGAGACTAGGTCTTGCTATGTTGTCCAAGGAACCTCAGACTCATGTTGCCCAGGGTCTTATGCTGCCCGGGGTACCACAGACTCAAGCGATCCCCAGCCTCAGCCTCCCAAGTAGCTGGGATTAGAGGCACACACCACCACGCCCAGCTGTTTTTTGAGACTAAGTCTCCCTATGTTGCCCTGGGCGTGTCTCCAATCCTCAGACTCAAGCCATTCCCAGTCTTGGCCTTCCTTTGCTGGGATTAAAGGCACGTGCCACCATACCTGGCCCCATGCTGTACTGTTTTATTGGCCTGATACAACACAGAGAAACACACTATCTGAAATTGTATACCTTACTATTAATGATCAGCATGATGACATGATGGTAAACAAGCCCACTTTCCTGAACAGTCCATTGTGATGCAGAAAACATTGTCACAATGCCTGGACACTCCCAACTGGAGCTGCTGCTAAAGACACGAATGAATTGCTGGAGAGGTAGCACTATGTAGTCAACTATAGCCAGCACACTGTGACAATAAATCATGCCCAGCAATCTGTAAGGCAAGTATCCTGTTCGTGACACCACTTGTAGTGCAAGCAGGCCAATCTGGGCAGGTTCTGTATTGATTGTAGCAATTGCACTAACATCGTAGTCAGGGCAGGGGCAGGGCGAGGCCAGTGCCAAGGAAGGGGTCTGGAAAGCAGGTGAGCCCCCCAACTCCCCATGAATCCTCACACTCTTTCCCTGGTCTTTCTCTCTCTTTGGTATTCTTCACAGTCTCTCTTTGACCTGCTGGCCTCTCTCCTCCCCCATGCTCTCTCACCCAGGCTTTCTCACCCAGGATGACACCACCCTGTCATCCTTTCCTCCCAGGCCCAGGTGTGCCCACTCACACATGTGCACACCCACTGGACACAGGCATAGACATAATCATGGGGAGGGCACAATATCACAGGTGCTGGTCATAGAGACTAATGGAGGGAAAGCCGGACCAACTCATTTACCCTACAGAATCTGTTTTCATTCCTTCCTCTCTTTCCCCTCCTCCTCCCTCCCCATCCCTTCCCCTCCCCCAACCCATTGTCTTCCCCACCATGGAGGTTCATAGTATGTCACAGTTAAATACCTTGAAAGATAAAACAGAAAGCACCTGTGAGTGGTAATCAGATTTGCATACAGTGGTTTGGTTGATGTTTTGTTTCTCAATCTTGTAATTATTTGAAGATTATTGTTTCCACTGGGATTTGTGGGTGGAAAGCTACTCCTCCCAAATCTTCCCTGTCCCTGAATTTCCTCCACTGGGAATTTGCCCTGGAAACTGTCTTCTGTTTTCCCAGAACTCTCTTTAAACAGACAAACAGTCCTGGGAAGTGTGAGTCCCAAGCCCTTACAACTTGGTGTAGGAAAGTTAATCTGATGCTTTCTTCTTTGACCTCAGTTACCAGTGTACTCTGAGAACACTGAGCAAAGAGAAGAGGAGGTGGAAGAAATGGCAAAGAAGGTGGAGGAGGGAGGATTTCTAAAGATAAGTACTATCTACCTCACAGTTTGCCCAGGGCGAGTCTCAGCTCTGAGTTCATTAACTCTGCAATGTAAACACCTTCCTGTAATGCCAAATTGAATTTCTGATCCTCTAAGGACCAACTGACTTATATAAACAGGTTTTGCAGAAGGATTATCAAAGAAACAAGTGAGTTGAGAGCAAATGACTCAAACCAAATCCTCTCATCTTTCTACTCAAATCCAGCATCTTCTGTGTCTGTACTCTCTTTCCTCTTGAGACACAAAGAAAGTTTCCCAGCCCTGTAAAGGACCACCCCTTTGTATTCTGGATCTTTCCTCCCTTACCTTGCAAGGCTTGCTCTCTCTCCTCTCTCTCTCTCTCCTCTCTCTCTCTCCTCTCTCTCTCTTCCCTTTCCTTCTTTTCTTTCCTTCTTTCCTTCCTTCCTTCTTTCTTTTTTTCTTTTCTTTCTTTCTTGCTCCTTTAATTTTTCTGTTGTTCTTCCTTCCCTTTCCTTCTTTTCTTTCATCTTTCTTTCATTCTTTCTCTCCCCTTCCTCCTTACCTCCCTTCATCCCTCCTACCCTCCCTCCTTCCTCCCTCCCTTCCTTCCTTCTTGCTCTCTTGCTCTTTATCTCATTCCTTCTCTCTCTTTCCTTCTTTACCTTCTCAAGGCAGTTTCTTCTCTCTCTCCCTCACTTGCTTGTTCTCTTGCTTTCTCCTACTCTCTCACTTTCTCTCTCCCTCCCTTCCTTCTTTCCTTCCTTCTTTCCTTCCTTCCTTCCTTCCTTCCTTCCTTCCTTCCTTCCTTCCTTCCTTCTTTCCTTCCTTCCTTCTTTTCATTCTCATTGTTGGGGGGGACTGTATGTCCATCTGTATAAATACACTGACATCTCCTGGTGCTCCTGTGTCAATGGTAGCTCCACCCTAAAGACTTTGCTAGTACTGCCTTCTCTCCATCAGTTATCCAGAGATCATTGCCAATACCCACTTCATATAACAAATCATCTTTTCTTTGTGAGCTTGTCCAGACCCCTGTTTTAAATAGCAATATGTAGATGATGCTCACACTTACATTTCTAGCCTGGCCTCTCTCCCTGACCCCCTTTACATATGTATCCTTCAAGGATAACTATATCTATCTGCTTGGGTGACTAATAGGACCTCAAAAAAGAGCTGTTTCTCCACATCAAAGTAACTCCTCCTTCCATTTTTTTAAACTAAATTGTTTTTATTTATGTAATGTTGGTTTGAAATACTGTATAAATTTTAAGGGTAAGATTCACTTCTCCTCAAGTGTATATTATCACATCTATCAGCAAAGCACCAATAATCCCTCACCATAGCTTCTTGGTCCCCTTTGCCACCTTTGCTTTCCAATCTCAGCTGCCCCCAGTTGTAGACTCAATTCTATAGTCAGATTTCTAGGGTTTGCTATGGTTTGTTTTTGTCTGCTCCTTTGCTTTGCTTTTTTATATTCCACATATGAGGGAAAATATATGAAATTTGTCCTCTCCTTTTGACAGAAATATAAAACTAGTGACAGGATCACAAATATCTGTATATCACATGGACAAAGCTCATCAACTAAAATGGAGTGTCCAGTGGTGAAGGAGAAATGAAAATTTAGGTTTTCTTCAAAAGAAGAACATAGTTTGTGGTAAATCAAGACTGTAAAAATTTAACATTTACCACCAAAATATTCAGTAATATTTTTAGCCCATTGTCATTTTCAATAAGTGAGTCTTACTAAGCCAAAGGTTACAGTTTGACTTGATGTATCCAACAGGGTTTCATGGAACTCAACAGGAGCAGCAACACATCTCTTTTGGTGATACTACATCTCTATCTGGCTCATGCACATATAAAAGAATCAGGAACATACATTTCTGCGGAAGCCTGAATCAGCTCAAAAGCCAGGTCATTATTTGTCTTGAGGGTACTTGATGGGATCCTATTCTGCTTTGTCTCATCCCATCCAGGATTTCCATTAATATCTTTTCTGCCTCATCTCTGAAATTCATCATCATCAATGACTTATTGTTCAAAACTTTTTTCTTAGCCTCAGGCCTTTTACCAGCTGGCTCTACATACCCCTCACCCCACCACCAAGTCTCCTTCTCTTTCCTGATCATTATGGAATAAACTTCCTGATGGTGCACAGCCATGATGAGGATGCCAACACTCCATGCAAGTCCCTGGATAGCATAGACTATGAAGATTCCCTCACATATCTAATGAACACCGGGTCACAGCGCCTCCCAGCAAGCTCCGTCCTAGCAGCTAACGATCTCCATAACAACAGCCGTCCATCTGCTTCACTTTTCCAGATGAGACAGTGTTCTCTCCCTGAGAAGTGCTGATGGAGGAGACTATATTTTAGATAACAGCTTGTATTCTTATCTCAAGTACCTTTTTTATAAAAAAAGATTTTTTTTATCTTGTTTCAGAAAGCAAGTTTGCTGCTTTCTTTGGATATATATGCCTTCCTCTCCATGGCCCATGATCCTGATCCTCTGCCCCTGACCCTTGGTAGGCTGGGGCATTGGCGGCCTATTAAACAGCCTTAACACAGTTGCACTTTGTTTGTGCCATATCTATATTTTCAGCTTTCTGAGAGGAGGTATTGTGCTAGGCAGGACTATGTGATTGGAGGATTGTTTAGACTATAGCAAGTTGAACAGTTAAATAGGATGTTTTATGGAGCTAAGCTTCAAGGGAAATGGAAGGCATCTTTTAATGTACAAAATGAAGAAGTTGGCATGAAGAGGAAACTTAGGTCATACTAAAACAAGCATTAACTCAGATCTTTGTCTCAACCTCACCAAATTGGAATGTTCACTTTGAAGTAGCATTCAACTGGTCAGCATTTCAATTTGTAAAGAGGTGGCACTGGGACAATGAAGACTCTACTTAGAAATGCTCATGAATCAAAGCTCTCATATCAATGCCACTTAAAGCCCAATGTCTAAAGTTTTGTAATGTTTTCTCATTTTCCCCATTGGGGATTTAGCTAACAGAACGGCATGTCTTTTCCCAATGCTCCATATGCAGCTTATAGAGACCAGAAGTCTATCTTCAGGTCAAGATGACATCCAAAGCCCAGTACTACAATGAAGCATATCTGAGTGGGAGAGGTTGCACTCAAACCCTTGCTAGAGGTAGAACAAACCAATGTAATCTACTGGAACTTACTTAGTGGGAAAGTAAAAGCCCAGGCTCTGAGCCTCTCTTTCACTGCCTACACTATCATCAGCAAGACTCATCAATTTTTTCTTCAGTGTATAAATTGAATGAAGTTTATTTTTAGTTGCAAATTTAGAATTTACTACCATTCCAGACCTAATACTCCTTTTAACCTTTCCGATTGATCTTACAGAGGACACTAAGTATGGTTTTTCTGATCCCATGGGTAGTACAGGAAATCACTTGCCAGTATTAGTAGAATAAATCAAAGCACATGTTGTTTATTTCATGTTCATTGGCTGTTGAAAAGTCTGTTCTCCTCATGCTCAAAAATATTCTACATTGAGATAGTGCAGCTGCAAGCATGGTAACTTCATTTTATATGACAGTTTTCCTATAAAGTATCTTTCCAAGCACTAAGGATCTTCTGTAAGTAACACAATAATCGAATTATAGAAACAGGGAGAAAGGAAGTGAGGAAAACACAAGTAAGAAAAACACAAAAATGCACACTTTTTCTCCATGCTTATGTGTATACTAATTTAAAGACATGCTGCTCCCACTTTAGAATAATATGAGCTAAAAAAAAATCCCACATGTTCAGGGCTCCAGACATGTGGGGCCTTTTCTTTTTGCCATTGGATCTTAAGAATTCAAACACCCAAGGTAAAAATCTCATTAATTTGAAAGTAAACATTTTCAAAAGGATATTCTGGATGGTCCAAAGACTATAAGCTCAGAAACTTGGGTAGCATTTAGGTCTCTGACTCTCAAACCAGAACACATAAAAGTAATGTTGGTGGGTCAGGGAAATGAATTTTTATAATGAAATCCTTGCTTTAAACCAAAGGTTTGCTATATATCAAAACTGTACTTTTTTGACTTATTTAATATCTACTAGGGGATTGAATGTGCCAGTGACGTGCTGATATTAACATCACATGGGAAACTTTCTGTCCAAGGAGTTTCCATATAATGATGGTCTAGATGCCAAAAAAATATCTTCTAGCTTCACATGCAAATCTGGGAAGAAATGAATATATTCCATGCGATGGCTGATGCCAACTAGCACTATCAGCATTTAGTGTAAACTATAATTACTAATTATATTAGCTAATAATTATTTTATAGTAAATATAATTAAATTATTATAAGTCAAAGTGAATAATAATAAATTCATGGTGTGTATCTACGCTATAACCTTTTTTTTGCCATGGCTGACTTTAATTTTACCAAAAAAAAATAGCTATTGTCTTCTCTCATTATAAAAACAATATATTTTTAAAGTAAAAAAAAATAATAAAGAAAAACATATTGGAGAAATAACACCATATAGTCCACAAAGCCTATTTCCCTCTAAATTCCTGTAATATGTTAGCCATATGTATACTAATTTGAAGATCTTGAAATATCATGTCCTGACTCTTGAGATTTCGTCAGGAATGTACCCTCTTCTCTGGCTCTTTCCAGCAGAAGAGGGTTTCTATCATGCTCCAAAGGCCCTATCCCAACCTACCCCTGGAGCCTTCTTTGTCTTCTACATATAACATGAGTTCAAGGTCATACTCCATTACCTTCACTTAACTTCTTAAAAGACCCCACTTCCTTCTGCCTTGACTCCAGACAAATTAGTTTGTGAGATTTAGTTCATTCCCTTCAGAAACGTGTCCATGTCCTGGGCATTTTGGAGATGAGATGCTCAAAAGAAGTTGGGTACAGAGAAGGTCAACACTTCTCTGCTGTACAGTTGCTAGGAGCATGCTCAACCTAGGCTCTGTGTGAATAGGTTTCACACAGCCTTTGGCAGAAGCAAATGGTACCTCAGAAAATGTGCATCATGGCAGCCTGTTGGCCACCATTTTCAGAGGAGAACAGATCTGGCACAGAGTAGACACATGGTAAACATCTGCTGTTGCTGGAGCAGGTGGAACAATTGTCACAGGTTCATCTACTGCTCAGAAACCAAGCCTCCCATGGAACTGTCACTTGGTTTTGTCTTTGCTGTGCACACAGAAGGCTACCCCCACCTTGGAATGACCTATGACTCTTCTTCAAACATACACTAGTTGTGCAATCTATAATAATGCCCAGAACCTCCAACTTCTCAGGTAATTGCACCCAATGCCCAAATGTGATGAAAGTTTGCCAATGTGAGCCAGACGAGCATTGAATAGATCAGATATTCTGCCTTGCACCATAACTGAAGATGCAACTAACAATAATATACCTAACTTCTTTCTTTTATTCACTTTCTTAAACTTGAAACTCATACTAAGTCCGTTTATGATTGACATAGAAAAGTGTGCTACAGTAATCAACATTCATTTCATTTCCCTTCTCATTCTCCTTTCTCTTGAAGACTTTCCCCAACCTCAGAGACAGTGTACCCTTGCATCTATTTCCAGGGAGTATCTTTATATGAACTTTTCCTTGTGTTTCTTTTCCAAATGTATCTGTCTTGGACCTCATTCATTTACCTTCCAGGAAAAAAAAAAAAACAATTTTATCTAGAGGTAGGATCAGAATATTTATTAAGAGTTCCCTGAATTAAGTCAGAATATAAAATACTATCATTTTTCATCAAAATGCCAAGAATGGAGCTTGGCATTTAGCAAGAGTTATAACAAACAGTGCATATAATAATAATAATAATAATAATAATAATAATAATAATAATAATAATAATCTAATAATAGTTTATATCATGTATATAGTAGTAGTTGTTACATATGGGAAAACATTCAGGAACATGTAATCATGTAAGATCATGCAGCTAAATAGCAAAAGAACAGGAATGATAACACACATATATAAAATCTAAGATGAGAGTTCTTTTCTCTTATCTAAGTATCTAGAAAGATAGGACCAGCTATAGGCCCACATTCAATTAGATGACAACATGAGCTTTGCTTTGTTTTTGTAATAAGTTACTTTCTAGACCAAGGATCAACAAGCTATTTTTCTGCAAAGGTCCAGATAGCAAATATTTTAGGTTTTGAGGGTAACCACTCAACTCTGCCACTGTAACACAACAGCAGTCCCAGACAATACATGAACCAGTGGGCCTGGCTGTATTCCATCGATATTTTTTTCTAGAAACAGATACCGGACTGGATTTTTTTTTTTTTTTTTTTTTTCAGAAACAGGCAGTAGTTTGCTATCCCTCTTCTCAAGAGCATCCTTTATTGAAGAAAGACTGATTAATGGAATGAACATCAGAGAGAAACCAAAAAAGGATGTTGGACACCCAACCTCACCTCACTGTAACTTGAGTTCCTCTTGAATACAACCCTATCTGACAGGGTTGTAATGCAGAAGAAACAGGTTGATGTGTAGCCCACACTTGGAAGAGTGACTGACATAAGATAAGTCCTCAGTTCCCCCCACAGAAGTTTTACTTCCCCTCTGCTCCTAGCTCCCCATTCTGCCCTCCCCTCCACCCCCACATACACTGTCCTTGGTGCTGGAATTTCCCTTCTGACTTCTAACAAAGTCCCTGACCCCCAGAAACTTATGTTCTGGTGCAGTCTACTAAACAAAGACACAGGCATGTAAGATGTCAAAGATAACAACTGCTAAAAAAAAATAATAAAGCATGGCTGAGGGAGGTGGTATTTGTAAAGTTTTATAGAGGGGGAGTTGGGGAGAGACTTGAGCAGATAACTTCTCGGAGGGAGGAAAGGAGCTATTTAGGTGCTGGGAGCAGGTTTTACCAGAATCAAAGCAGATGCAAAGCCCCTGAAGGAAGTCCTGTGACCAATCTGGAGGTAAGATGGGGTGACCTAACTGTGTGGAACTTCTCAGGGGTTGGGGATGGGAGTAATGATGGATAAAATCAAAAGACTGAAGGGATGTGAAGAGGACAGACCCTGGTAGAGACTAGATTTAATTCTGCAGGAAATGGGGACTGTTACTATTATCATTAATTATCCATGTGACCTGAGCCTGTCAGCACTCTTTCCCCCTACCCATTTTTCTTCACTCTTCCCTGTTGCTTTCTCTTTCTGCTTTGCTCCTCCACTTTCCATCCACTCCCCATTTTTCTATGCCTTGTACCTCTAGATGCTTTTCTCATGCATTTGTAATGCTTCTTCCTTTGCACAATTCTTAGATCTGTTGATGTCACCTGAGGCCAAGGAGGCTACTGCTCCTGGGAAGAGCTGAAGAGGAAGGTTGGTCCAAGCCAGAGCTTTCCAGCAGGATTTAAACTAATTCCTTTGAGTCTGCACATCAGCGAGAAAAGGCTTAGTAAGAACAAGATAAGAATGAAATCAAAGACTATCAAAGATATGTTGCTGAGATATAGCAAATCCATAACATTCTAAATAGAATATTGTGCTGATATTTTAAAAACCAGATCCCAAAGCATTTAAAGGATTATGCAGTTGTACTCGGTTGACGTGACCGTGGTGAGGAAAACATGGATCTAGAATCAATTTTTTTCAACTTTTTTGCACTGTGAGTTAGTGAGGTGGTGTTTATCTTGGGTTTCAGAATATAGTGCTCTCTTGATTACCAAGGCTAATGGATGTGACATAAATATTCCAAGAGGTTGAAAATTGAGACATTCCTTGTCTAGGCACATTTGCAAGATCAGTTATTGTGTTTTGAGTAAACAAATATATATATATATATATATATATATATATATATATATATATATATATATATATATGTCCATGGGTACTTATACCATGGGTGGGTAGGAGTTGAGAAAAAAGAGAGAAAGAGAGAGAATATATAACCATCCATAAATCAATATAAGGATCATTGCGCAATGTGCAGGTTATACCCTAGGACAAGGACCCCTGGCCAAACAAGCTCTTGGGCACTGAAATGCTGCTGTGCTCAGAAATTTGTGGCTGTATCTGCCTGGAGAAAACACTTTATTTTTAAAAGTTAAAGACCACACATGGGCTTAAGGCTCTTGTATTCTCAATCTCTTGTGTAATGTGGTGGATCATTAGGCAATGTTACTCAAGGACCTCTTCAGACCCAGAGGTTAGAGCCGACCCCCAAATTTTGCACTTCTAGTAAGCTCCCAGGTTTTGCTCCACTGTTTGAGGGTAGAGTGGGACTTAGGTAACAGTAAGCTTTTGAACTCATAAGTTTGTCACGTTAAATATCTTATTGTGTCAAATGGCAACATTTGTAGTGCTTTATATTGGTCAGAGACAGGTGTATCATTCTTCATTCTGGGTGGGGAATCCCTGGATTTCTAAGAAATCCCCAAGGTGAACACGCTTGGTTTGGAGAAACATTACATCTGCCAGGGGAAGAATCCCAGTGTAGTCCTACCGATGACTGAGGTTTCCAGCATTCTGGTTCCAAATGGATGCTGATCCATCCTTCCAGCTTTGGGCCCCTGGGATGAGCGAAACCAGTGTGAAAGTGCCAAAGAGTCTGGCAAAAATTTTTTTGGGGCGAGACCAGGGCCAGACCAGGGCAGTCTTAGAGCTTGCTGGCCAGGCACGCCATCTTCTGGCCAAAAGCAAGAAAATGTTTTTTAAAAATTCTAGAATGGGCCTAAGGCAGTTTTGGTGTCACCTATACACAATCTTTCCTGTTAGGTAAATAATTCTGATTAGGATAAAGGTGCTTAAAAATAATAGATTTATAAAATGCATATGTTGGAATTTACTGTAAATGCCTTCTTCCCTCTCCTTTCTAATGGTAACGTTGACATCCCTGCTCAATTCAACACACTGATTCAATAAATGTCCCTGTCTAGTCTGGTTTGCTGTGTGGCCATGCCCACCCACATCACTTAATAGTGAAACATTTTGGGCTCTAAATCTATAAATGGAAATGATAAACCTTCTCCATGAAATTACAGTGAAAATTAAACCCATGAAAGGTGTTTGGCCCTGTGCCTGGCTAAGAGCGCAACAGTAGAAGAACAAGAAGTGGAAGTAATTATTATTACTGGCCTGCAGCTGTATGAGCAAAAATAAATGACTATTCATTCTAGAGTTTGGAGGTTAAAGTAGTCATTTTTGTTGTAATAGTTTGCTGTACAGGAGTATCTTGCAGACTTCCTGATGTGTCCTTTCTTACTTTTCTCCTAGAAATAGGTTACTGAAAACCACGTAGATGACAGAGGAACTCAATTAATAACTGCCACTTATCAAAGCTTTCCATGGTATGGCCCCAATTCCAACTTAAAATGTAGAAGTCACATGGAAAGGGAAAAATGTTTACATGCATTCTTCAACTCTGGAAAAAAAATCAGAGGGAGCCCATTAATTCATATTCTTGATTTGTCATGGTCGTTCACCTTCCCAGAGCCACTTTTGAAGGGAGATGTGATGAACTGGAGCTGTTACACAAAAGCTTGAGGAAAGGAGAGCAAGGTTAAAGGGACAATGTTGGTGGGGGCACAAAGTGACCATGGGAGGGATTGAGAAGGCTGCAAAGGAGTCCAGACAGCAAAGGTGGGGCAGAGAATTCTCACTGGAAAATCCAGGTTGCTGAGAAGGGAGAGTATACATATAGTGCTGGCAGAGACAGATACGAATTTTCACAAACCAAATGTGTGCTCTAGGATAATGGCTAAATTGAAGAACTATGTTTTTCAATTAATATAGTTGATTTCATAAACTTTTACACTGCACCCTGTGGTACAATTCAGTTTCCATTCCCGCCTTTCCCCCAGACATTATGTTAGACCTTTGGCAGGTTATAACATGAAAGATGGGATTCTGCTCCCTGTTGCCCACTGCCCATGTTGCTGATACTGGGAAGTAGCTACTAAGATGGGCGGCAACTGGCACAGGAAAGGGAGGAAAAGACAAGGGCTAGCATGGCCACCGGAGATGTCACTGATTTTGCTTCAACAGTTGCATTGCACTCTTGTTGCCAGCCAGGGTTCCATCCTCTCCCCAACATCAGTGTTTGCCTGGCCCACACAGCTGGAAAGCTGGGGAGATAACACAGTCAACTTTTTCTCCATCATGCCTGATCTGAGTTTCCAAGACCTGGGTTTGCCCAACCACACTTTTCTCCTTTTCTTCACTCTTGTTTTTTTTTTTTTTTTTTTTATCAGAAATCTTCCAGTTTTCAAGATGGAACCCTAGATACAAATATATCCACAGATAATTTGCAGGGATTGCAGAAAGGTCAAGTTCCCCTTGGGAGAACCCAACTGGGCCACCAAATCAATGCTCTATGAATTGATTTGGGCCAAAGTTCCCAGATCTAAGTTATTTCTAGTCACTTAATCCCAGTATATTTACTCCAGTGGAGGAGGAAAGGAGAGTCAGGCTGGGAGCTGAGCACATGCATAAGCACCGCCTGGGGAGCACTGACCATGTAAACCTGTTGTCAACAGAGATGCTAAGAATAGTATTTCTAATGCATCTTCTGCCTCAAGCATACCGTGCCCAGGCACAGCCAGATATCATGTTTGGGGGGGAAGGGGAAGAGGAGTCATTCTATCCCTCAGCACAAGTCCTTAAATTGTTTCTCTTGTCTGGTAAATTCCTGTGAATGATTTCCAGGTACTCTGTGACCTGATGAAAATAGGTGATTTGCTGGCCAGAACACTCTTGCTGCCCCCTCCCTTAAATTCTTCCACTATAAGTGCCAGGTCACTAATTGGCTTTGTATCTTTCAGTTAGGAATGATGTTTTAACTCTCTGCCTCCCTCTCCTCTTCCTTAAAATGGGGAAGATCACAGCACCGATTTCATGGGAGTGGTTGCGGTGATTAAATGGTATATAAAGTGTTTAAAAGAATATCTAAAGTAGCATGTGTTCAATAAATATTAGTCATCATTGTTAACTGACTTAGCTTTAGTATAGTATATAGTATATATTATATATGCTGGTATAGTCTGCTATATTAGGTTAGTAATAATGCAGCAACAGCAATAGTAGCTACCACTGTTTGAGGATTTATTATACATCAGCCAATATTCTAAGTACTTTGCTCACACTAGAGAAGAAGACTGGGCAGTGGTTAAAAGTGGTTAAGATTCTGGAGCCAAAACCAGATAAGAGGATTGGATAGGATCTGATAAAGCAGAACCAACATGTTGAATATCTCAGAGATAAATATGGATTTTAAAGGCAGATGGAAAAGGAGAAGTGACTTACTGGTGGTGGAATTTAGGCAGGGGCTGCATATGCAGAGAAAGGGTGTGGAGCAGAGAATTACATTTACACCTGGACGTTTCCAGTACCTTCCAATCTCACCACACATCGCTGGCCTGGGAATAATTCTTGTGTCAATCAAATGCAAGAGAAATTTACTGGGGTATGTTTCCAGGTATTGGGAAGCCAATACAAGGATGGTGATGCAGTGATCTACCTCTTTACACCAGGCACAGATGTTGCTTTTGGTCTCCTGGCCTAGAAAGGAGTTCAGCAACTATAACATCAGTCCCTGAGACACAAAGTGGCACCATCAAAATATCAAATAATAAACAGGTGGGGAAAAGTAATAACTCCAGCTCTCCCTGGATTAGATTCAATTCATGCCTGCAGCATTTCAGCTTTAACTCACTAAACCTTGGTCAGAGTCTTGGGAGAACAAGACAGTACAATTCTGAAAAGCAATCACAAAGTGACTGCCAAGTTATTGGAAGGTTCCATGGTGCGTTTCTAAACCAGTGCTAATCTAATAAACGTACAGGCAACGAACTGTGAAATTGAGAACACGATTGTCCACGTTCTCTAAGCCAAAGGAATAAAATGGTCATTTCTCCCTTTATTTCCAATGAAAAAGGAATCACAAATATTCTCTTATTTTGTACCTTTGTGTAAGATGCAAGTCCATGTGTGTCAAGGCACAGGAGAGCAGGAAAAAAAGACTTAGAGAATTAGGATCCCTGCTTGCCAGGACTCAGCTTCAGACAAAAGGCAGGGAAGAATGCCGGAGTGTTGACTTAGATGGATTGAGTTAGGGGACCAAACTCTGCTATGTGTGAAGTGAGGAGACATTCATTTCCATCTCACATCATCAACTTGGGATCTAAATGACATAATGTTTGTGTAAAGCCCTATTTTGATGGTTTGTATGAGTTAGGAAATGGGGTGTGCAAATATTTTCATTTCAGCTTGAATAGCTATTGGATAAAATGCATAGATAGATAGATAGATAGATAGATAGATAGATAGATAGATAGATAGATAGATAGATAGATAGATAGATAGATAGATAGATAGATAGATAGATAGATAGATAGATAGATAGATAGATAGATAGATAGATAGATAGATAGATAGATAGATA
>PVHY01004304.1:0-95756 GCA_004024945.1 Uropsilus gracilis
GGAGTTGAAGCTCCTGGTCTCTAGTCATGCCTTGATTCTGAGTTGTGCCTATGGAGGGAGCCCAGCCCCACTCAGCTCACTCGCATATAGAAGACCTTGACCTCAGTCCAGAGCTCCAGAGTCTCAGGAGCTCTTGTGTCAGGAGATGTGAGCTCAGCCTTCTACTTATTAATCAGGCACAGGTGCCTCATGCGTAAGTGGTCCTCACCCTTTGCTGGTGGGCTCAGCTGTCTCCCTGGGGGTAGAGCAGATGGCTCCACGAGGTCAGGAGCAGGGAGCAGAGTGAGTCCCTGCACAGATCCCCCAATCTTCCGAAGGCTGTTGACCCCTGGTCTTCCTCTACACACTGAGAGCGTACTGGCTAACTTCTGTTGGTTAGAGTTTCTGTCCGACAGTCCTTGAATGATCTTTTTTCTCATGATAAACTTTTAAGTGAAGAGCTACCCGGCAGTTTTATGTAAAAACAACCGGGCACCTTAGTCAGCCTATTAAAAATTAACTTAGATCTGGAAATCCTAGAGAAAATATCAGTAGTAAATTTGAACCATGGAAAGTTACATGTGATGGGCAGAAGTTCTACTTGCTGACTTCATGCGTCTTAGGAGGCACCAGGGAGTTGAAGTGCCTCCCGGTGTGGAGGATATGTTTCCTTTATAAAACCTATTCTTCTATATTCTGGGTTTTTCTGGTCATGGAATGCCCCTTTCTTGATGAAATAATTCCGTTCCAGATGGACCATCATAGAAAATGAAGCCACATTCTGTCAACCTCTCTTGGAAGACAGCAAGTCTTGAACTCCTATTGACTTCTCTTGGAGAACACTAGTTCTGTTTTATGTTCTAATAAATTACATTTGCTTTTTGTTTTATAAGTTTTTTTTCCCTTCAGTTCCCATAACACATGTTGACATGGAAATAACTTTCAGGGAGATTAGTAAACTACAAATTCTTGATGATATTAAATGGGATAGCAGTACAGCTGCTCCTTCCGGGCAAGGAGGGGCTCCTGGGAGGGTCCCCAGCATTGTTCCTGGGTGGACTCTGCAGCACTGGAGAGCTGGGGTGGAGGTTGCTGCTTTTCTGTTGAACAAAAGGAAGCCCCAGTTGCCTCCGTCCTGTGGAATTGTCCTGTAGAATTGTCTGAATGGATTCCTGGAGCCTTGGCCGGCTGGGACTTCTCAGAGACATCTCCTGGCTCCATGTTTACCCTCAGCAAGCAATCAGATGGCTCCTGCTTCTCTAATCCACCATGGGTGTTCTCACACAGCTCACCCCTGCATCATCTAGAGTCCTATCTGTCACTGGCCTCACATTCCATTCCACCAGCTTCCTCACTCCCTGCAATCTCTGGGGTGGGTCCAACACCCAGTCAGATTAGTCTCAGGTGAGGCTATTCAGAAGTGTCATTTCTATTCACAGAAACACTGAATCAAAAGCAAACGTCTCTTTGTCAAAAGAGGGCTCCCCTACCTGACTACTCACTTGCCTTCACCACAGGGGTCCTTCCTCTCTCTGCTCTCAGTCTCTGTCTGCCAGAGGCTTGTTCCAGTTTGGGTTTGCACAGATTGAATTCTGAACCTGTGACCTCTGCCTGCTTGCAAATCTCTCATTCCTCAGCTCCCAGTCTCCATGCCCAGCTGGGTGTCACTGAGGTACCCTTGTTGTCATATGCCCCTGCCTTCACTTCCCCCATCTCCTCTGGGCCAGCTGAAAATGACCACCTTCTCTCAAGTCCACCACAAACGCTTTACCTCCAAGGAACCTCACCACAGGAACCACACTCCCCATCTGCTTTGAGTGAGTGTCGTATTTCTAGGCTTTGTTTTTCCTCTGAGACCTGTAAGTTCTGCCATCCTTGTAACTCCTGACCTGTGTGTTCCAGGGTTGAGGGTGACTGAGGTTCTGGCCTGGCTCCAGGGCCCCTACTCTTGGGGAAGGGTCTCCCACAGCCCAACAAATGCCCACAAGTGTGGGTCTGTGCCACCAGGTTTTGGTATTTGTCACATTTTATGTGGCAGTTTTCAGTCGCCTGCATTCATCTTGAAATAGGAGTCTGCATCACCCAACTCACTTCTGCTTGGAGAGAAGAATTTTCACTAGAGTTGAGGCGTATGAAACACTAAATATGACTTGTTAAAATGTCACCCCCCCATTCCTAATTTTCCTTGGGCTCCTTCACGCTTTATTTTTCTCTGCAGAGCTGCAGGCCCAAGCTTATTCATTGTTTTTCTCCACAAGACCATGATGGCCAGGGGGGCAGGGGCTTGCACTCAGCTCTCCGGTGTCCTGGCAGATGCCCCACAGCTCCCTGGATGAATGAGGGTGAGATCAGCTTCCTTCTGAAAGGGCAGTACTGAAATTTAGGCATTAATGCCATTAGCTGTGTCTGAAAAACACAGAGGTAAAAGATGGCCTAAACAGGCTAAGGATACTTTTACTTTGTTGCAAACCCCAGGTGTGGTGAAGAGAATGTATCATAAAGAGGGTGTGTAGAGGGAAATTGGAGCCTTTAGCTTTTAGGAGAAAAAGAAAAAAAAAATAGATAAAAAGAAAGGAACAGAGACTAGAAACAGAGACTTTTGGGGAGAGGAGAGATGAGTAACCTGAGTGACCAGGCTGGGCAGAAGCCCCCTGGAAGAGTGAGCTGGTGGTGATAAAGAGCCATGGTGACTGGTAGAAGAGTGACTGGTGTGGAGAGTGTGGCACTGCAGCAAGATGGCATAATGAGCTGGTACCTGGAGCTGGCCAGGGATTTGGAAAGTTGATTTGTACATCAGTTGTGGAAGAAATCTGAAGAGCCTCGGAGAAGTGGAGAGGCTTGGAACACTGGAGAAAAAGCAGAGACACTGGAGAAAGCCTGGACTTGGCAGAGTGCCTACCTCTCAGGTTTGGAGGGGCAAAGGGGCATCATCTTGAATATATGTTTGGGACTTTTGGACTAAATGGTGACTGGGGTAAGACAACTGGCCACTTGTGGCTTTAAGGGCTTTTTGTTTTCCCTGTTAAATTCCCTTGCTAGTAAACCCCGTTAAACTGCATTTGACTGGCAACTGCTACATGTGCCTGGTAGGAACCTGAGGGAACCTGGGTAGCAGAAACCACATTTTTAATGTGGCTTGTTGTTTGGAGGCTTATGGCCCACTTTTTGACCTGATTTCACTTCTTGGGGCCACCTGTCCCAGCAACTGTCCGTGTGGTCACCATCCTGCCATCTCCTCGAACCGGGAGATAGTCATCAGAAGGGTTGGTGTTTTAAGTTTGTCTTGGTGTAACTGAGAAGTGGGATTTTAGGACAGAGGCTCAGCACCGTCTCTCATTCGTATTTATTTAATATCTATGATCAAACTGTAAATACCAGAGTGCAGAGGCTATTTACTCACCATTTCTCTACCACACACTGCACAGCCCTGAAGACAGCGGCACTAAATCGGGTCTTGCTGAACTATCAAACACACTGCTAAAAACAGCTGCCACTTTGTGGACTTTTGTTAAACTCTGGTGAGCTCTGTCCAGGAGAATTCATCCTGGTGACCAGAATGGTCTAGAGATCACACAGTCCGGAGACTACAGCCAATCTGTGTCAAGTGTGGGGAATAAAGTGTGGGAAAGTGGAGCATGGGAAGAGTGAGGCTGAGGGAAGTGAGGGTGGGTGTTGCTGTGAGGCGGAGGAGCTGGGGTGTCAATATTGTTAGAAGGCCACGCTGGCATTAGCTGTCAGTGGCTCTCACAGGGTTCCTGGTAAGGGTTTATCCTCAATCCTACTTCATGGAACCTTTAAATTAAATTCTTCTCTCTTCAATTAATTTGAATCTTTAGGATTGCTGACTTAGTAGCTGTAAGGATTGTTTACACCTTCCACCTGCAAAAGTGAAAAATAGAGAAGCTAGGGAGGGAGATTTTCATCTGTTTTTTCATTTGTCACAAAGTTTCCTGATCGCAGAGGAGTGCCCTTTTGATTGCCTGCTGTCCCATCCCACGGAAAAGTCAGAAAGTGAGCCTGAAGGTCCAGACCGGGCCAGACTTGCATGCCCATCATTTCTGCTACATCTTGCTGTTTCTTTTAATCAAATATTATTCGAAGATAAAAACCTAAACACACATGTTTCCTCACATTTGAGGAAACAACGCCTGCGTTGCATTATGTAATTCGTAGCGGCCATCACCTTTAACGCGGGAAATCCTCGGCTGTGGGTATTTGTCGCCACCTTCTGGCAATACAGATGTAATGCATGGAGATTGCTAAAATGCCAGGGAACTTTTTAAGACAACATTCAGTGTACTGAGCACTGTGTTATGTGCTGGGAATAAAATAGAGAAATATGTAGAGTGTTTAGAACAGTGGGGGAAGTCCGTAATAAACTAGTACATAAATAAAAGTAAAATTATACTATGATACATTTTAAATATGAAGAGTTGCAAACAAGAGTACTGGATATGGTTTTAGGAGTTTGAAACATAAAAATGATTTTAGTATGTGGTCTCCTCCCCCCATCCTAACGCAGACAGCAGATAATTCCTTGCTGTTCATCACGGTTTAGGAATGGCTTCAGGCTGAAACTTCACAGGTGGAGACTCTTTGCAGTCATTATCACACCTTCATTCTGAATTAAACAAGGGTGCAAGAGAAGGGGGCTCTGAAAATGCTTGAGATCTGTCTCTCTCCAGGCAGACAATAGGAGACTGCAAGAACTAACCAGTTCCCTGGAAGCCACAGAAAAGGCTTTTCCTTACAGATGTGGGGCAGAAACCCTGCATCTCTCTCTTCCATCACCTAGCCAGTGGACAGTAAAAAGGCCTAAGAATGGTGGTTCACTCTGCAACTCCTCCTGGTAATCCTCCCTCAGGTCAGCAAATAAGGGCAGCTTTGTACTTGCCTTTTCTTTTTTTTTTTAAAGGCATCTAAACACCTGGATCCCTTTCCGATGAGATCTTTCTGCTCTCCACTACCCCCAGTCCTCTGTGCCACCTCACCGTCCAAGTAGCTCATCTTCAGAAGTCACACTAAGTTCAGAGAAAATACTGTGGTGTTTCCCAGGGTCACTGGTGCCTGCTTTAATCTCATGGAGACCACAGGGCCCCTCAACTTTCCCCTGTCTGATCTTTGTCGGGACTGAGGGGCATGGGGACATCTTGGCCGCTGTGACCCTGCTGTGTCAGGAGTGAGTGTCAGCTGGGCACTGAAGAGAAATGTCATTGGCTCAGCCCAGAGCCCAGCTCCCACTGACACCCATAGCCCTTTGTCCTTTGAATAGATTCCTGCCCATCATTCTGCTGAGGCAGAGCTCATGATGGGCCCAAAGAACACACACATACACACACTCTCTCTCTCTCCTCTCTCTCCCCTATGCAAGACCCCCACTTGAATCAGTTCTGTTTCAGTATCAGATATTAGAAGATTCAAAGTCCGATTTTGAATTCTCAGTACCCCCTTGCCCCAAGGAGTATTCCTTGTGGTACCCCTGAAGTACACATTCAGAGATCACCTGCTCAAGCATCTGGCATCCTGGGGGCTGGCTCAGCATCCCCCTCTCAGGCTCTGCTGGAGACAGCTTTTGGGAGGCCTGTCAGGAAGTAAGGCCCCACAAGCTCTTTTCATATGTCACCTCAGTGGGTTCTTCAACAAATCTAGGACCTGAGGATCATTATTCTGGGGTAAGTGTCTCCCTAAACTACACTATTAAAGGGGGAAGAAAGGGGGAGGAAAGAGCTGAGGTCAAATCAGCTCAGTCTCCATCACATGTTGCTCTTTCCAGATGCACCATGGTCATGCCAAATCTCCCTTGCCTCTGGACCAACCTTGAACATATCAGCCTGCTCACACCATCTCTGAACATACTGCCCTGCTCATGCCAGCCCTGACCACACCAGCCTATTTACACTGTGCTGCTCATAACAACCCTGCACACACCAGCCTGTTCACACCAGTCCTGCTCACACCAGCCCTGCTCACACCAACGTGCACATACCAGCTTGCTCACACCAGCCCTCCTCATACCAGCTTGCCCACACCAGCCTGCCCATACCATCTTCTTCCACTACTTGGGACCATTGTAGGACCTTTACCATACTGTTCCCAGTGTCATGTTGTTCCTTTTATCTGGAGTGCCCCTTTACGGTTCAGTTGACTTCTGTTTGGTTTCCATTTTCTAGGAAGTCTTCTCTGAGTCTGGATCAGAACCCCCATTTCATCCATGCTCATCACCAAGTCCTACCGCCGGTAACATTCTACTTACTTACGAAGACTCGTTCAGGGATAGTTTGATGAATGCCTTTAGCCAATTATAATTATGTGTAGAGGCAGGGAATGGTTGGGTGTTTGCCCCCTACTGTCCACCCTGTGCCTGATATGAGGCCAAGTATCCAGCAGGTGCTCATTAAGGGCCCTTTTGAATGAATGATTGACTCAGTTCAGCAGGTCTTTTTCCAGCCTAAGGAAATGGGGGCAACCCCACCTGGAGAGCAGAGAAGGGACTGGAATGCATTTGAAAGGGGTCTTAAGTCAGCTCTGCTGAAGAACATTTACCTCACCGTTTGGCTTTAAAGCTCATCACTTCAGCGGATGATTCCTGAGGCTCTGAATCACCAGAGCAGCACTTGCGTCTGCTCACGTGGACGGGAAGAGAGACACTTCCTCATCATTAGAAATGGTGAGTCCGAAAACTGTTCCCTGCCAAAGCACTCATTCAACAGCTAAGCCCAGTGTGGGTGGGAGGGGCAGGGAGCAGAGCCTCCAAGAATAAGAGTAAAAGTCATCCAAGGCAGAACTAGCTACTCTCCACCTGCGCAAGGCTCTCTGGGGAGAGGTTAAAGACACGGCTGACAGGGGGGTTGGCTTGGGGATGAGGGCAGGAGAAGAGGGGAGACAAGCTTACCTTGTCTCTCCCCTCAGGGCACTCCCCCTGGCCCTGAGTTCACTCTCCAGGTGGCCCCTTCACTCATCCTTTGGGGTATGGTGTGCATTCTCTGGTCCTGGCTGCCAGAGAGTGCCAGTCTTCATTCCAGGGCAACCATCACAGAAGAACCAGGAGGCTCTCCTATAACTGAATCTCTGTGAGAAGGAAATTAGCCCAGAACTAAATTTCAGTAGATGGGACTTTAGCCTTTGGGGTGGGGAAAGAAATTTTCATTTTTGTACTTGGCCTGAACTTCCCTGAAGTTCTCTCCTCGGTCTTTCTCACCTGAACTCCCAGAGAAGTTGTTTTACTTTTTATAGAAAAGCAGATAGAGTCAGGCCTCCTCATTAATTTCCAGGTCTCCATCACTTTCTTTTTTTTTTACCAGGAGAAATAGCAAAAAGCACCTCCCCTTTAAGGGAAGTATTATCCTTTGCTTTGTATCCTCACTGCCTTTGGATTAGGTTCCAAATGTTAGATGTAGATGCCTTATAAGTGCTTCAGGTGGATAGAGGGTCTATTTGTTGCAGAGGAAAGGATGCTGGATGGAGCGACTATGTTTCTGGGTATGAATGAATCAAACCATTTGTCTCCTGGGACCGCCATTTCCCTGTATGTAAAATGAAGGGATGACTCAGATAAATTCCTTTTAGCTAGGTGTTATCAATTTTTAAGATTGTAGAAGTAAAATATCAAAAAAAAGGGGAGGGATAATGAATTTGGCAAAGGATGGTGCTTTCTCTCTTTTTCTCAAGTTTCACTGCATAGTTATTAGTTACTTAGATTTTAAAATCAAACTCTCTTTTTACTTCGGTCCAATACCTAATCCAAAATATCCAATTATAACTTGGATCAATGACATCTTGATTTGGCAGAGGGATTCCTCCAGCATTTCTGTAGCTCACTAATCTTGAGCCACCAAACAAAAACAGCCAGTGGTTAACGTTTACAATAAATTAAGAGGTCAGCAATAGTAAATTGCACTCTGGATTTTGTCAAGAGTTTTCACTGGAAGCCAGTCTGCTACATTAGAAAGAAGGTTGTTTTGTGAGTTGAAAAACGGACTCATCTTTGAAGTAGGGAAGGGAGGGGTTGAGGATGATGGATGGAAGGCAGTTCCTATAGTAACCTTGGAAGGTTCTCAGACTTCTCACCAGTTATTCTACTCGGTAACTCCAACTGAAGTGGGTAGGGCAGCAGATTTTGCAACTAATTCTGAAACGGTTATTTGTTTCATCTTCCTAATTTCTCCTAAATAATCTATTCAAGATGGCTTCCCATTTTATTCTACCCCAACTCATTTCATAAGGTCACGGTGGTGGTGATGGGGCTGCTTAGCCTGGCCGTGTCTCAGTTACAACCACAGGTCACTAACCCACAGGCCTGGACGCTCAGCATATACAGCTGGTGAAAACAGTGAGCCTGAGCCTGGAAAGTTCCATCTGCAGAAGTTGAACATGTTCATAAGACATGAACATATTCATGGTGACTGCCTATGAATTGTGCCTTCCAATTCCTGGGAAGGAGGAATCTCCCCACCAGCTTGAGGATGGCCCTGTTACTACTCCCTGTTCACCAGTACGGACATAGTTTTACCCTCTACCCAGTCACAGGTAGTTTTACCCTCTACCCAGTCACAGTTCCCTGCAGGAACTGGAAGAGGTTGGTAGCAGGCATAGAAGGAGGGGCAGCCATCCTGTGGAGAGTGAGGGGGACAGACTGGGTTGGTGGGGGCTTGAGCTTGGTGGTCAGAGAAGTCCAGACTGAACATCATGCTGCAGTCTCCTAAATGTGGGGCCTTAGGGAAAAGAGTTGTAATATTTTTCAAAACTTTAACTTATTCAGGTGAAAAGTAGAGGCGGGGAAACTGAGGACTGGACTGGTATCTCTGGGACTCAGTGGGATGCCTGCGGACTGGACTGAGCACCCATGCTTCCCTGGGAGAGGAGCTGTGACTGGGGTAGTGGGCTTCCCTACCCCAGGTGGACCTGGCAGCTGTGATGTAAGAATGAAGAGGACTGTGTGATGACTTCTGCTCCTCACTGGTGTTTGGGAAATGAGAGCGCTATGCTAATGGCATTCCTGCTTCTTCTCCATGTAAGAATGAAGAGGATTGTGTGATGACTTCTGCTCCTCACTGGTGTTTGGGAAATGAGAGCGCTATGCTAATGGCATTCCTGCTTCTTCTCCATGTGCCAGGAATATATATTTGAGGAGCCTTAAAAGTTACATGTAGAAGAAATTATCTTCTTTCATTTCTTCTATAGATATAGTAGACCAAGCAGTCTGTCAATGATCACTTCCCATCTGCAGCCATGATGCAGGAGGCAGAGAGGGATGCAGAAAGTGCACACTGGACCCCAGGACCCCAGCCTGGCTTGGGACACAGATGCAGAGGCATAGCTGCATTAGCAACAGTGCCAGGAGGTGGGTGGTGGGAACAAAGGCCCTGGTCCCTCCTCATTGGGGGACTGGGGCTTACTTGACACATCAACATCTTCCTTCTCCCGCCTTTGATTCCACAGAGAACCTAGATTAACCAGAGTCCAAAGTCATTTAAAAACAGTCATCCATCAAAATAAGGAATTTTGCAACAAGAGAAATTCCCTGGTGCTGAAATCCCCAGGTCCTTCTTGGAGGAAGGGGGAGACAGGCCGTGGGTGCAGAGCCCTGCAGAAGACTCTTTGCACTTCTTGCTCGGCTGCAGAGCTTGATTCGGAAAGCGTGTCCCTTTGACCACATGGAGAGTCAGCCACTAATGGGGAGAACGAGGGAAGGATTGGAAGATGTGCCAAGTGTCAGGGATGTAGAGAGCAGAAATGTAAAACCCATACCAAAAGGCAGCCCAGCTGGTCATCAGAACCTTCCCCCCATTTCTTACTGCACAACCCCCCACAGAGGTGAGCAAGTCTGACATAGTTCCCTGGGAGAGACTCCCTCCTCCCAAACTCAAGGTCTGACTTGTCTTCTCCCTGGAAGGGGTCACCCCAGAAAATGCAATCTGATTCTTACTTAGCATTACAGTGGCACCAAGGGGAGATCAGACCTTTGGGGAAGGGATAGGCTCTAAGGGCTTGCCAGGAGAATCCCCTGAGGTGCCTCCACCCTTAGGAGGACAAAGAATAGAAGCTTGGTAGACAAGCTGGACTCAGGCCCCCTGACCTGGCATCACCCACTTTCTGATCCTATCCCACAGGTGCAGTGATGATGAAGAGCAGACTGGAAGCTGGGGTCAGGTTCAAGTTCTCATTGGTAGCCTGTGGTCAGGACAGGGACTTGTGATCTGTGGCCTTTTTCTCCCATGTAGAAGAAAGGAGTTGACTCACTACCAGCCTGGCCTTCAGTCAATGCCCGTGATTCTAAATCTGCAACAGTTGTCAACATTTCACTTGACCAGAGATCCTTACTTAATGTTTATAGCACCTGCTCTGTGCCAGGCTGGCTTAGGCACACTGCCAATTCCTGACCATGGAATTCTCTAACAAGTCACCGAGGTGGGTTCCTCTGTGACCCCAGAGCCCAGGTGAACAAATGGAGGCACAATGCGATTATATTCATCTGCCCAAAGTCACATGCCTAGCCAAGGGCGAGTTCGAACTTGGGGATAAGGCTGTTTTCACAGCCCCAGACCACTCACCTTAGCTCTAACATAGGACACAGCCATCCACCAGGGCAGAACCCTGAACTGTCTCTGCTAACCTCTACTCAGTGAGGCAGCAAAGAAATGTGGATGGATGAGGCCAGGGGTTCTCCCCAGCTCCTGAGGGGCTACACTGGTCAGATAATTTAGGGGCATGGGCTTTGGCCAAAGTCACAGGTGCTTGATATGACGGGTCAGCACCAGCATGGTCCAGGCAGGTCCAGGCTGCCCTGTGCTTGGCCATGTCCTGCTCTTGTGGGGAGGGGGGGCAGAGCCTGGCTTCTGGGCCAGTACCTCTCCTGTGAGGTCTGGTTAAAGGTAGGTTCTGAGTAAGCAGATTGGGACAAAGTCCATGACTTCTGGATCTCACATGTTCCTTCCTGATGCAGAAGCTGCTGGCCCATTGACCACACTCAGGAAGCAAGTGTGTGGACAGCAGATGCTGGGGTCAGGAGGAGGAAGCCCAGGCAGGAGGGGTGGTGGAAGCGGGCTCGAGTGGGGTTCTGAAGGTAGCAGGAGGTAAGCGTTGGGCACAACTTGTGGGAACCAAGGCTAGCATGTAGGCTGCCTGCCTTGGGGGATTGAGCCCAGAGAGGGTGTCAGCAGGGGTGGGTGGAGGAGGAGACTCCCAGGGCTTAAGGAGTCTGGGCTTAAGATGAGGTGGCTTTCCTGCCTCCTGACAGGGAAGCTCTCTTCTCACATTTCCATATTTATCTCTTGCAGGGAAAGCAGAGAGCTCTCCCCACCAGGCTCATGAATAAAGATGTCTCCTCTCCTCTGGGAGAGTCCTTAGGCATCCCCAGAGGAGGAGGGGAGGCCCATAAAGGGTTGCAGGCTGGAGGAGCCCTGGAGCAGGTTATGGGGGACCCAGAACAGCAGAATCATCTCTCCTTTCCTCCTGTCCATAAACAAGGACAGTTTGACTTCCTATGAGTCCCCGTAAGAAAGGCAGATGCCCATGAGTAGTGCTGTCTCCAATGCTAGACCTGAGTCCCTTACGGAGGATCCTAGTCCAACAGGGAGAAGAGAGCCACAGATGGCACTGACCTATTTGAAGTGTCACATGTAAGGAAGGTCAGATAAAAGTGAAATTCGTTTTCATGACATGTTTCATGGCACTACAGGCAAAACACCAGACGTAGCCACCACGTCACCTGGAATCAGCAGTGAAGGGGGTGATGCAGTGGGTTATGCATTTTGGACCAACCCTTTGAACGCAGAGTGTCTCAAGCTCATGGTTCACAGGTCGTGCATGGAAGCTCAGTGCTTTTGGCAGCAGGACAATGCAAAACCTGTGATTTAATTACCCAAACCGAGAAAAATATGACTGTGCTATCAGTGTACCAGTCATGGTCTCATTGCCATGGGTTGGGGAAGCCAGGATTGGTTGTGTGTCAACGAGGAAAACTCTGGACCTCTGAGAGAGGACTGTGACCTCTCGGGCCTGGACAGCAGCTAGTCTTTCCTGCCCATGGACACCCAGACTCTGGTCTGTCGAGTGGCCAAGTGGGGACTCCCTGAGGCCGTGAGGTATTGGAATGGTTGCCTATGTCCATTCCATATCCAGGTGTGCAATAAGTCAGTAGTATCTTCTGTCTGCCCCAAACCCTGACTGGCATCCCAACACCAGGGGCATGGTACAGACAGTGGTTGGAACAACAATTCTGAAACATGGCACCAGGGAGCAGCTTTCTCCAGCAAGCCTAATGCTGTGAGACATATCAGTATTTTTTTTCTGAGAAGCTGGGGTTGGGGGGTGCTGAAGGGTTCTGGAACCACAGGGGCCTGGTCAAACCTCAGCTCCTCTTCTGAAGCAGACCCACTCCCTTGTGTCTATGGGGCAAAAAGTTCCAGCATGGTTGATGCCAGGGCTCATGTGAAGCGTCGTGGACAGTGCCAGGCACAGAGAAAGCACTCACAATAGAGATCACCTGCCCCTCCTCTTCCCTGTCTCAGGATCCTGGCACACTGCTCGGATGTCCACATGATAATTTGGGCTCTGATCTGCCGAGACAGCACCTTTCTCCCAGGTAAGTGAACTGACTCCACACTGGTCACGCCCACATACTCATCTCTAAGTTTATTTTTTTATCTGTTTCAGCTTCTCACCACAGTCCTATGGTCTTGTTCTCACAGAGGTTGAGAGGTAAAGTAACTTCCTCTAGGTCAAACAGCAAATGGCAGATTGAACTGTCAGCCTAGGCACTTCACCTGCAGAGTTCCAGTGCAGATGGTTTTACCTACTGCTCTAACATAGGTAGGATGCCTACAGAGCAGACACTTGACCTTGAACTCTAAAGGCAAGAACTGTAAGCGAGGAGGGAAACTTTCAGGGCAGCCATACCTGAACCCAGATCCTGCCAAGGTAAGTCCCAATGACAGATAATTTTATGTACTTTTACATTTCACCTGTCACCTGTTAGCAACTTCCCCACCTAACATGAATTTCTGTTCTGATTCTATTTTCTGGATCCTCATTCCCAGCAGGCCTTGGAGACTCCTGGCATAGTGCCTGGTCCCCAAATCCTGTCTCTGCAGTGTCCTGCTGGCAGCTACCTACCTCCCAACCCTGCAGCTCAGGTCTCTGCTATGGACCTTCCCCCTCCCAGGGCACCTGTGGTTGGCGCCACCAGAAAGGCATTTTAATTCCCAGTTCTGCCCAACAGCTTGTTGCTAAGCAGCTGGTGCACCCTGAGATGTGTGGAAGGAAAACCTCGTGGTGACAAAAACAAATCCTCATGTGCTCAGAGCTGCGTGTGTGTGTGTGTGTGTGTGTGTGTGTGTGTGTATTTAAGAATTAGGGGCTGAGCTGCCTGCCTGCCTGCCTGCTTACTCTGCCCTGCTGCCAGTCAGCACTGACTTTGGAGCAGGACCACAGCAAAGCGACATCCCCTGCTGCAGTTCCAGGACCATGTCCAAGCTGCAAGCTGCACAGAGAAGGTGCGGTGGAGCTCAACTACTAAAGCAGGAGGGTAACTCTGTTCTCTTCTTCCCTTCCAGTCACTTCCACTCCTAGTAAAACACATACAAGTGCACAGAACACTTGCTGCCCCTCTCCCAGAGCCCTGCTCTTGCTCAGTGACTAATCTCAGGGTCCACAGAGAGCAGAAATAAGAATGGAGGCGGGAGACAAAGGGAGTCTTCCCTAAGGACTCATTTTCAGTACTTACACATTGTAGGGTGTCTTCTTTGGGTTGGGCACAGAGGGCTATTTTGTTTGTCGCTTACCTCCTGGGCTCCATGTTTTAAAGAGACCCCTAGATCAAAGGCTGGAGAGGGAGACAAGCCTGGCAGCCCACTCTTTGGTCAGCTGTAGTACAGTATCGCCTTCTAATCTTGCCAAGACCACTGAGAAAACTGTCCAGGCCCGGCGCAGAGTGTAAGGGCTGAGCCCCTTGTTAAACCTTATTAAAGATTTCAAGGTGGCTCCTGCAGAGTATGAGATCAAGGGCCTGGGTCCCTGAGCAGCTGCCCAGGATGCACACTGGAAAGCAGCTCTTGAGTCTTGATAGGCAAGCGGCCATCAAAGTGCTAGTGCAATAGGGATCAATCCCCTCCATTTCTGATGTCCCCACACCCTACTAGTATGCTCTCACAACCCCAGGATTAAAGCTCCCCTTAGCCCAGTCATACCAGGCATCTGGACCTGAGCTCTGTAAATCTCCCCACTGTATTTCCCAGCCCATGCCTGTGCAGATCCTAGGCAATCCTTCTGGACCACTCCTTCATGCTTGACCCACATTTTTTTCTATGCTAGAAATTCCTCTTCCTGCCTTTACCCTTTCCTAGTCTCTTGTCTCTGAACTTGCCAATCTGCTCTTTCCTTTTAACCCAGAGCCCCCTCTTCTGTACCCTAGGTCTCTTCTCTGATTGATGATGATGCCTCTTCCTTTTCGTCACAGTCATCTGTTTATACCCTGCCCTGCTTAGCTGGGGACCCCCAAAGAAGAGACATGCTTGACCCATATGCTTCCCTGGAACCCAACACACATGTTGGCTAGTCAGTAATAACTCTTGTGTGGGGGTGCGCAAAGGCAACTGTTCATCATGGCCAGTTTCTCCCTTACTTTACAATTAAATGGAACAAGAGATTTATTCTTCATACCAATGTCCACATCTCTTGCAAAATTATTCTCCAAAGAGTGAGTTCTTCAATGTATAACTGAAGGAGAGTGCTGTTGATACTATTTTTATTGAGGTGACATTGCATTATAATATTATATAAATTCCAGGTACTCATTGTTGGCTGTTGATGTCTTTAAAAATAAAAACTTTCATCTTCATTTAAGTAAACTTGAATATTTTTCTGACAGATAAAACACATTGATGAGGAAAAAAAAATGGAAAACCTAACAATTAAGGAATAGTTACCCCGAAAGCTAGCACTTGGAAAGTCATTACTAACAGTAACTTTGTTCCAGGTATTCCTTCACTGATGCAACAACAGGTGTTTATTGTACACTGACTATGCTGCCGGCAGTGGGGATACAGCAGGGAATCACATCCAGGAGCAAACTTTCCTTCAACCAAGCCATGGTTTATGTATGTGTCATATGTGCATGTGTACACATGTGTGGGCATGAGCATGTACACTTGCAGTTTCTGACTAGAATGATTTGAACACTATGGCTTTTTCTTAACCATAGATACATTTCATAATTTATTGAACCAAACTGCATGCTTAGGTAACTGTTTAGAACTTCAATGATCAATGTGTTAATGATGTTTTTATTTATCACATGGCTCTGGTTATTTTCCAAGTTGATTGCTGGCCAAACTGTCTACACATTTAAATTTCAGCACATTTTCCCAGAGGATATCTGGAAGCATGACAGAACTCGATTTGTCTTATAGCCTGAATGGGACTGGGCTGGCGATCCTCCTAACACCTCTGATATAGGAAAAAAATTTGACCTCATCATCTAAGCTTTTTACACTTTGTGATTTCTAGTGAAGTTGAAGAGCTTTTGTATTACCTTTGGGAAAATCACAGGGAAGCTTGATTATAATTGCATTTTTTTTCTTTTTGGTACAAAAATTTTAGGTACTTTAGTCTAGCGGTATTTTTTCAAACAATTTTCTGGTTTGAGTATCAGATTTTGAGAGACCTTTTCCACACTTAGATACAAAATATTCTCCTTTATTTTCTTCCAGTACATTCTCTCTACCTTTGAAGAGTCACAAGTACCTTGTGCTAGAATGGCTGGGCTGTGATCTAACCGGGCCCTCCTCCTTCCTGGGCCGAAAGGCCACATGTGTGCTCTGTCCTGGGATTCTACACAGACATGTTATGCACTTTCTCTGCTTTGTCAGTCTGTTCTTGTGTCAATAGCACAGTGCCTTAGTTATTGCCAGCTTGTAGCATAGTTTATATGTGGCCAGAATCTGTTCCCCTCAGAATCCTTCTATTGATTATTACTGGAAACATATTCCAGAGGAGCTTCAAGATAATTAGGTCAAACTGCAATGAGATTAAACACAGCAAAACCCAGTGAGATTTTGATTGAGGTTCTGTATGACTGCATCAGCTTAAGGAAAGTTGGTGTCTTGGCTAGGCTCAGTCTCCCTACCCAAGAACAGGGCTCATCCATTCAATTAGTTATGTCTGCCCAGCTGATCAGTCTTCTGGAGCTGAAGGGACCCCGCCTCTCCCACAGAGACTTTGTAGTGGGTGTCCTAAGCTCTCAGCAGGACTCCAGGGGTACTCTGGCTTGAACCTCTCAGCGGTAGTCACAACATCGCTGCCAGATAAGTCTACAGGACTCAGAGGACCCAACAGAGAGGAGGCTGAGGGAAACCTTGCTTCAGGAATACATTTCTCTCTATCTGGGGAAGCTGTCCTAGTCTGGACCTCAGGAGGGGTGGCTAAAAGCCCTTTCTTGAATGAAGTGAAGGGGCAGCTCATTCTGTGCACCTCCTAGGGTAGCAGGTGCTTCATGTAAGCATCTTGCACCATCTTTTCACCTAGTGGGGGGGGCACCCTCGGATACAGGGTGGAGCTGTGGGCTCCACCTGCCAAAGGATAGCGGTGAATAACCGGAGGTTGGATACAGTTCTAGGCTGACTACAAGCTTTTTGCTAAACCAATCCGAGCAGAGGGGACCTAGTAACAACCTGAAAACCCAGTTGGAATGTGATTTAGGGAGCTGATCTGCTGTTGCAGGCTGGGTGCCTGGGAGAGGGGTATACCCAATGCAAATGAAAATGGACTGACCAGCTCTGGAGCTTCACCTGTTCTGAGCCCTGTGTTGAGGGCATTTCCCTTGTCCAGTGGTGACCCAGTGTTGGAAGCACAGGTGAGAGGGAGCCCAGGGGCTCTGTCCTCAGGGGAAGCAGGAGCACAGTGACAAGGTGGGGAGACACGGCCTGGTGAGAAGGGTCTGCAGAGACTGGAGAGCGGGTTGCTGAAGCAGAAGGTCAGTGCAGGAGGCTGAGGTCTAGCCTGCGGCAGACATCTGTTTTAACAAGTCTGGATGGTGTACGAAATTTGACAAAAACTATCTTCAGCCTTCAAAGCAGTTGGTACATTTTCTCAGTGATCTGCTTGCTGCCTGGCAATCTGCTGCCCTGGGGGGGGGTCTTGGCCACTGACAGTTTTTATGAATTTCCCTGCTGTGTGAAATGCAGGCACCAACAGGAATATAGTCCAGGCAGAGATTGGCAGGAAGTCACTTAAAAAATACTGTACCTCAATTCATTTGGCCAAACAACGAACACCTGAACATCAACTTAACCAACCAACAAATCGCAGAAAAATGGGAGATGGAGTGACTGGAGGGGAGATACAGAAGGGGGAGAAGGGATCAATTAATGCACAAATGTGACAAATCAATAAAGTGAATTAAAAAAAAATACTGTACATGAGATTTACACAGCTCTCCATTTCCATGAAGGTGCCTTCTTCAGGGGAGCCTTCTGGCCTCAAGTGCCTGAGATAGAGTGGCTCAGGCCTCCTGATTTCCCAGAAGTGGGCAAACTGCATGAGGTGCTCTGGTATTTTTAACTGCTCTTTTAAGACCATTTGAAAGGTGTTTCAACAAATGGAAACCTACACTGGAAAGCTGACAAATCTCCTCTCCCTGGAACAAAACTTCTTGGGTTAAGACTTCTCCAAACTTCTTGCCTTTTTCTCAAAAAACAAATTTTCCTTTACCTTTGCATCCTGCCCAGAGGAAACAGTGGATCTCTGTGGATGGCCCTCAAGAACTTTCTAGATAGCAGTAGGTATCTCATCGCAATTGCCCCCCTCCTTGAGATAAATATCAATGGTCCAGAATCAATTTGTTTTTTACTCAGTTTTCCATGTTTCTTATGCTAAGTCAGTCAAACAAATGCTAGATGGCCAAACAGTGCCAGATATTGCGTGAAACCAGAGGAGCAGAGATGGGAAGGACCAGTGAGTGGCAGCTGTGCTCATCACTTAAACTGGCGCACCTGTGCTTACTTAGGCTAACTCACACTTCTGGATATTGCTGTTTTACTTTATGCTTCTCTTCACTAACCTTTTGCATCTGATTTTATGACTATGTCTACTGGGTTGAGGTAAACTACCAAAAGGAAAAGGTCTTCTCATGTCTATCTTTGTATCCCTCAACGAACAGGCAGGGTACAAGAGCCTGGCTAAAAGAATAAATAGCTGAATAAGCCCTCAGAGTAATGACAGGTTTGTTTTCAATATGGGTAAGCAAGTGGTGTGTTCTTGTCTCGTCTCCCCAAGCAGCTGGTAAGGGTGAAAGGGTTGGTGATGGAGGTGAATGGGGCTACATTTCTGTTCCACCCAGGACACAGCTCTCATTGACAGGAGAAGGGTGGGGCTGCAGTGAGAGGCCAGGAACAACAGGTTTTAGACAACATGGTCCCTTACTGGTGCTCCAGAACCTCCTTGGAGCTCACCTTTTGAGGTTTTGGGGCAAGCAGCGGAACTGATTTATGAGCGGAGTGCTTCTTCCTCATGTGAGCCCCGAGAGTGACCCTTCTAGAACCTCTTCTGAGAGTCCTCATGAAGCTTTTGGTCAGTGACAGGTTTTTCTGGTGCCTTAGAACTGTGGCCAGGGCTGAAAACCAGGAACCAAAGATGCTAAGTGCCCCTCATTCTAACTTCAGAGAGCTGCTAGTGTGAGGTCAGCCATGGGCTGTTGGGAATTGTTGAATGTTGTGGTTCAGGGACCAGCCATGTGTCCAACTATGGCCTCCAGATCAACTGAGAGAGCCTGTACCCTTTTCTTGCAGGAGCCACTGCTTGTCCTCTTCACCGGCACCGGGGTACCTCAATGGGATGCCTATGAAAGAATGGTATTTCCTGTGTGAAGGGGTGACTGGCATCTTGTCCCTGGTAGGTGTTGTAGGCAGCTCCTGAGTGGCCTCTGTGTTTCTGACCAGGATGCAGAACTAGAGACACATGATGTCCAGACCAGCTGCTGCCCCACCCCATCATCTGTTCAATGTTTGCTTCCCAAGGGAAGTTGGACAATAAACATTTCTAGGTCCACTAGCCTAACAGTTAACCCAGGGGGCAGATGAGGGAGAAATCTTTGGAAAATGCCGTATCATTCCACATTGTTTTACTATAAAGTTGATGGGGGGGGGGGGAGGAATCTGACTGATGCTGAATGAAAGGACATTTATCCAAAGATCTGCTTTTGTTATATGTTGTTTCTGTTAAAGTTGCAGCTTCTAAGCACCTGTGGAAGCTGTTAAAGCGAGGGCTTACTCTACAACATGCGTTCTCCTGGGGATGCATGAACACATGCCTCCCAAGGGACAGCCCATGCTTAGGGGCTTTGCAGAGGTATAACTTTCACTCTTATTGGCAGGGCTTACTAGAGTCCTATCCAGCCCTTCAGGCACTCTGAGACAATGAGCTAGAGTATCTGGCCAGCCAAGAGTGGGTGGTACCTGCCTCATTCAGTGTGGAGATGGCTCTGTCCTCTCCCTGACCCCAGGCATAGAAAATTTGGAGGACATAATCAGTGGCAGAGGAAGGAAGAGCAGTGTGGCCAGAACTGATCACTGAAACTTCCTACCCCTGACCTGTTTCTACCATAGCCACAGACAGGTAGGTCTATGCTGGGCCAAAAACGGAGAACTTGGACTTGAGTCAGAGATGGAATATTCTTGAATGAATGCAGCTGAAATAAATCTGTTCTAATAACCAAAAGTGAAGGCAGACTCAGGGGATCTCACCAAAGAGCTGCCAGAGCAACCACACTAAGCCCAGAACAGCGCGCCATAGCATGGCTAGTGTGTGGAGTTCCTGGGAAGAGCTGTTCCATGCTGTATGTGAAGGAGTTGAGATTCCTGAGAAAACTTGGTCTGAGTGCCATGCAGTCGCTACTGCTATGGTGACCAGGGTCATGTCCGTGCTGAGCCCTATGGTTGTCCCACATATGCCCCCTCCTGTGATGAGCAAGTAATACCTTCGATGGCATCAATTTCCTATTCCTGCTATAACTGTCTCAAACTGCTTGAGGAAATGCAAATAGATTCTTTTCTACTTCTGAGGTCAGAAGTCTGCATGGATCAAGGTGTTCGTGGGCCTTCATTGCCTTCTGAAAGCTCTTGGAGTCTTCCTTGCCTCTACTAGCTGCCCACATTCCTGTGGTGGCCTCTGTCTTCAAGGCCAGCAATGGCTGGTGGAATTCTTATCAAATCACATCAGTTTAACTTCCACTTTAGTCTTCTTTCACTTTTGAGGACCTTATAAATATGCTGGTAATTCAGGATGACCCATGATTTTAAGATCAGCTGATTAGTAACCTTGGTTCCATCTACCACCTTAATTTCCTTTTGCTACATAATGTAGCATATCTGCAGGTAGAATGGATAAAGGGGTCAGGGTTATCAGTTGGCTATCACATTTGTTATTTCTCATTTTTCATGGGAGGCAAAAAGCACAGAGAAGTGGAGTGAGTCCATTCTCCAGATGTCCAGACTGGTTGCTCCCCCATTTCTAGACCCACTGGCCCTAGAGTTAACCCCTGGGGCAGTAGGATTGCCCAAGAAACCCAAGTTTCCCCCATTAGTAAGATGCAGACCAATAGACTTATCAACCGCTGGGGGCATATGTCCATATTCAGCCTCTCTCCCTTAAAGCCCCAGGTCTGCTATTGTCAGTGGTAGTCAGTCTTGGCCTTTACCCAGAAACAAACTTCTCTTCCCAGGGATTCCTTTCAGAGGCTGGTGCTTCTGACTTGCCCTTACAGTTCCTGTGGCAGTGCCCACCAGGGGCTCCTGCTGCACCTTTCTAGTTGGTTCTCTGCCTTTAATTAGGCTGCTGGTGTTTTCCATCCTACGCTTTCTTTAGTTAAATATAGTCAAACTATGAATCTAATAGATATTTCCCATGACTTTTACTCTGAGAAATCATCCCCATCCAGACAACCAGCAGCCACTTTTCTGTCCCCTTGTTATTTGATTTTGACAATCAACTTTGATTTATTTGGAATTTATTTAGTGTTTAGTGGAAGGAGAGGATCTGAATTTATTTTCTACTTCCTCCCCACAAAAGACCATCCAGATGTCCTTGCAGTCACTAGCTTGTGAGAGCATCTGAGACAGACCACATTTTATGGGTACAAGGGTTATTGCTGACCTAATTATTCCCCGTTTTCCTGTGGTGACACTAGCACTATGTAGTTTTAATTGTTAACATTATAAAACATACTCACATAGCTGATAGAACAAGAATTTTGTTGATTTAAAAGTCAGTTGCTCTTAGCATTTATTCTTCCAGTGGACCTGAGAATAATCTAAAACTGACATTTAATTACACCTAAAATTACTAATGGAGTAACTGGTAATTGTGTAATATGTAACTTTATTACCCAGGAACATTATATGTCTCTCTACATAAGTCTTCTACTATGTCCTCAATAAAATTTCTTCATACAAATTCCACATTTTCCCCACTAACCCTTGCTTCTGGGCATTGTATTTTATTACTATTTAACTGATGTATTTTTCTAGTATGTTTTCTGATTCATTATTGATGTTATAGAGGAATGGTATGACCTTTATATCTTCAGCTTAGACCTATCCACTTAAAATTAATTACCAATCTAATTTTTTCTCTTGATTCTCATGGATTTTCAGGAATAATTATCTGTCAGTAATGATAACACTGTCCCTAAAATTTCTGATGCCAGTATGATTTTTTTTTTAATCTGTCTTACTAGATGGACAAATTTTCTATAACAATATCAAATAATAGGGTCAAAGATCAAGGGTGTCCCTTCCTAATCTTATTAAGAATAGATGCTTAATGGTGAAGATGAGAATGCCAATGAATAAGATAGCAAAGTAGAGAAAACCATAGTTAATAAATGTTAAAATGTTTTCTTTTTTGTTTTAAAAAATATTGAAATAGCACTGCATTTTAACATTATGAAAGTCTCAGGTAGACATCATTAAGAATCAGTCTATACCACATTAAATTCATCACTAAGGTCCATTTCTAACCTTCCTCAAACAATTGAACCTTTTCATCCAATTTTTTTCTTCTAGATAATGCTATCATTTAAAAATGCAGCTGTTCAAATGATTGTGGTTTTGATGTGTTAATTTAATTATATTATAAATTATTTGTAGCTTTTCTAAACTAAACTCTCCTATTCTCCTGGGGAAAATAACTTTCTTGGTTGTAAATTACAGTGAATTTTTATTTTAATATGTATTAAAAGTGCAGTATTAGAATTCATGGAATATTATTCTGTCTTAGAGATAAAATTGGTATTCAATTTAGAGATGAGCTTGGGGTTGACTGCTTTGGGGAGTCCTGAGAGATAAATAGGAGGAAGGAATCAAGAAAAGGGACTCAGAATTGAGAAGAACAAATGAGAAATGAGGCAAACATCACTACTTCAGTTTGCTTTCTCTCATTTTGATCTATCACTGTTTTCCTAGTTACCCAGAAGAATTGAATCTGAAAATCAGTAGTCTTCCCAGAACTAGATTTTTATTCAGAGGAAACAGTTAATTGCCTATTAGGTGAGATTTCCTATCAACTGGGATGCTGTCTATTTTAATATAGCTATCTTTTAAAGATATACATATCTACAATGAAATACTACTCAGCTATAAAAAAAAAGATGAAATACGGCCACTTGCAAGAACACAGATGGACCTTGATTATACTGTGCTAAGTAAGTCAGATGGAGAAAAAAATTACCGAATGTCATTACTCCTATGTCATGGAAAAGAAACAAAGCAAATGAGCAAGTAAAACAATATAAAAACATTTGGTCAATAGTCTTAGAGTTTGCAGTTGTAGAATGTAAAAACAAAACAGCAGTACCAGAGGGAAGAGGAAGGGGGGTATAAATACAGTAAATAGACTAAACTGTACAGAGATGGATAAAAACTTGACTTTCTGTTGTGAGCATAATATATATACAGATGTTCATTTGTAAGGCTGAGCACCTGAAACTTAATGTTATAAGCCCATGTACTTGCAATAAAAAAATTAAAGATAGCTAACCTTCATCAAGTTCATTCTTGTGTATGGAGACAATCAGACTGTGCATGACTCACAATTATGTAACAAAAGTCTATGATAATTTTCATATTAACTTGCCTTATTCTACTCATTAGCATTTGATTACACAAATATTCTCTTATGGTTTTATTATGCTTAGATGCCAGAGGCTTATAATTGCATTCCTTAGAAATGATATGAAATTCAAATGTGCCTTCCCAGTAGGTTTAAATGGAGATGTTTCACTCTACTTTTCTCCTGAATTTATCAGGGGTTACTATGTGCTTTTTTTTACACAAGGAAGTGAAGGTTGTGTGATCTTTGTTATATTTTACTATACCCCCTCTGGTATATGAGCTTGGCATCTTTTTATAATATAAATATATAAACAAATAAAAGACAATGGTGGATATAGAATTCTTTTTCTCAAATGATGTCATAACTAGCATCTTGTGCACCTACCCACCCACTCTCCCAGGGCAGTGGAGATGGCTACTCTGGTGGTCTCTTGGTTTTGATTAGAGGTTTGATATATGAGTAGGACCGTTGGCTGGGGCCAATGACAGTCACCCATCCTTTGCTCCTTTCAGAGGTGCTCAAAGCCTTTGGAGAATGCATACAATTCATTGTCCACATTGAAGCCTGAATGAAGTATATAAAAATGAAATTCCATGGTGCTGTCTTACTTAAAAATCGTTACTAGACTGTGAAACCACTCAGTATCTTTCTTTTACTTCCTGACTTATTTCACTTAGCATCATCATTTCAAGGTCCATCCATTTTGTCCCCAAAGGCATAGTTTCATCCTTTTTCACAGTTGCATAGTATTCTATGGATTATATCTTCCTCAATTTCTTTATCCAGTCATCTGATGAGAATGTATGTTGGTTCCTTGACTCAGCAGTTGTGGACAGTGTGAACATAGGAGTGCTGAATTCTTTTTGTATTAGAGTTTTCATATTTTGGAGGGCAAATACTAGCAGAGGCATTGTTGGATAATAAGACATTGCTATTTTCATTGTATTAGAAATCTCTCCATGCCATTTTCCACAGAAGCAGCATCATTCATGTGCCGGCAAAATACAGCAAAAAATGCATCTTGGGCTTCATCCAAAAAAAATGTATTGATTACCAGAGGGAATGGGCAGGGGGCAGTGGTAGGAAGGAGGGTTTGAAGGAGGGAAGCAGGTAGGAATTGTCATGGGTGATTTGGTCGAGTGTAAGTGGATCACATATGCATATGGAGAAGTAAACATGTAACATCAAAATTATAATAATAAAAAACCCTTTACAATTTTCATCAAGTCATGAAAAGTCAGGGAGAGTTGGGCTTTTATGAGAAGGAAGTTTCTCTCACCAGGTTGATCCCATTTATCTGAGTCCTCTCCCTGCCTGTGTAAACTAGCAAAATAAACATTTATATGTCTTGACATACCTCCCAACATATGGTCTTTTCCTTCCATGCTTTCCCTGTTACATGCATCGGAAACTTCCATTCTGCCTTTCCTATACCTTGGCATTTTCCCACACATCCTTCTGACCCAGCACATACAGGAGGTTGGAGCCCACAGCCCAACTGAGTTCCTTTTCTCCATGACCTATTATACCCTAAATAGATTCTGATTAGGTACTAACCACATTGAATAGCCCTATGACCCCTGGATTCCTGGAAGTTAGTGACTGCATCTCATTTTTAATAGTTTTTAAGACTGAATTAATTCATCTTTGAATCCTTGGCATCTAGTACATTCCTAATCATTGTAGGTGCCCAGTAAATCTTTATTCAGTGAATGAATGTCACCCTTTTCTTTTGGGGCATGTGCAAGCAGGGAGACAGGGATGCTGTCTTTGCTTTGTTGCTGATATTAGGACACCTCTTAACATCATTTCTGACCTGGTTACTGTGCTGTTATGAGGTTTCCTTTCAAAAAAATTGAGAAAAATCTACCTAGTTTGAGCATTTGGGGTCCAAGAGTCCAACTTCCCCAACGACGTACTCTGGAGTGCAGAGAATCCCTGGTTCTCACAGGTTCAAGAGCTCCTGAGAGTTTGAAGTCACATTTTATGCAGCATGTGGGTGAAATGTTCAGTATATACCTCAAAATTTCTCTTTAAAAATCAAACCTTGTAAATGAAAATGTCCACCGACAAACAATTGAATAGAGAAAACATGACCCATATATCCTATGGAATATTATTCAGTATTCAAAAGAAAAGAAGGAAGTCTTATCATTTGTTTTAGGGTGAATGAACCTGGAAGATGTATGCTGCATGAAACACATCAGTCACAGAAAGAATGATACTGCTTATAGGAGCTGTCTAAAATAGTCAAACTCATAGTTGCAGAAAATAGAATGGTGGTTGCCAGGGAACCTGGAGGGGGGAAATAGGTGCTTGTTGTTCAATGTAAATAAACTTACAGTTCCACAAGATGACTAATATCTAGAGATCTGCTTATAACATAGTAGACCAGGTGCTATGCACTTAAACATTTGTTTAGGTGTGCATGTCACACGCTTGGTGTTCTTACCACATTCATATAAAACAAAAACAGGGGGGCAAGGAAATTTTGGACATGATGGCCCTGGTTTACATGTGCTCAAACTCACCAGAATGTAGACATTATGTCTATGAAATGGATGTAGTTCTTGCCAATCAATCATGTCTCAATAAAACTGTAATAATTTTTGAGACATAATTACAACCCATACAGTGACTTATTCAGCCACCTCTTTCTCTTCAGGTCAAATGAGCATTCCCAGAAGATACCCTCTGCTCATGGTCAGCTCACTACCATGTGGGTGACTCAGTTTGAGATGATAGAAGTTGATCTTGGACCCTACTGGGGTCTGTGACTTATTAGCTGTGTTATATTGAGCAAGTTTAACATTCTTAGATATCAGCTGTTGGCTCTGTGAAAGGGGGTGAAGGAAAAACCCCAAATTCTGCAGAGCCACCAGGCTGGTGCCCATCATATCGTACCCAGTGGATGTGCAGGTGGTTCTCCTCTTTCATCCCTGCCTGTCAGGTCCTCTTCCCAAACCTCTCCCATCCATTTCCCCCTCAAATCATGTAGTCATGAGTGAACAATTATAAATGGTAGTTAGGCTAAAGATCTGGGAGGACTGGGGGGTGTCACGGGGTCATTCCTTCCTCTCCTCCCTAACCTACCCTCACTGGGCCAGTTCCCTAAGTGCCCATGTCCAATTTCCTCATCTGTAAATTCAGCTAGTTACACATCTTTGTAGCCCATTAGTGGGGACTAAATGAGCTAACGTGTAAAAATTTAGCAGAGCGCTTATCGCATATTAGGTACTCAGTGTGTGGGAAAGAGTATCATGCTTACAAATACAGATAGCAAAGGCTCATATTCATAGAAACCCAGGTGTAGGTGAAGAATGCCCCCCCCACAAAGAAGTCAATGTTCAGATTCCTGAAATCTGTGAATATGCTACTTTACATGGCAAAAAGGAGTTTGCAGATGTGATGAAGCAAAAGATCTTGAGATGGTGAAATAATGCCGCATTATCCAGAGTCCAAGAACTCACAGAGGGCCTAGGAGTTGAAGGAAATGTGACACTGTAGACAGAAGCAGGTTGAGATGTGAAGACACTGTTCTCTGGTGGCTTTGAAGACAGAGGAATAACCATGAGCCATGGAGTGTTGATAGCCCCCAGAAGTGGGGGAAGGCAGGCAGGACATGGGTTCTGTCCTAGGGCTTCCAGAAGGAACATATCCCTCTGGCATTCTGTCAGTCTTTCAACTTCTAAACTGTATGGTTATATATTTGTGTGTGTTTTAACCACTTGTTTTAATCATCCATTTTATAGCAGTTTGTTGAGGCAGCAATAGGAAAGGGATTTACCAGGGAACCACATCCTTGAAGACAGATGCTAACCATGGCCACAAACCCCTTTCCCCAGTCCTAGCTACACTGTGACCTTGCTGGTCATCCCACTGCTCCTCCCCCTCCTCAAGGCGATGATGTGTGACTCTGGGAAGGTCCTGCACTACCTGAAGAATGCCTCTGAGAAGCACATCTCTTCTTCCCTGGGCAAAGGTAGAAGGGAAAGGTGCAGGTATGGTTGTGAGTATGTGTGATGAAGGCATCTCAAAGCTGAAGAGCTGCCACAGGATGAGGGCAATAATTCAGCCCTATTCAATTCCTGAACACCCAACTGGCAAGCTGAGGATGAAAGGCAGTTGCCATGGAAACAGCATCCCTTGACTTGTGCTTGCTGCCTCCTTAGTACAGCTCTGCTATCCAGTCACCACCCAGCACCAGGCAGCACTGCACAGTGGCAGGGTCCATGTACCACAGTTGGGTACATGGGAACACTTCTGCTATTTTCCTACTTTCCCAATTAAAGAATTTTAGATTTTTAGAATTCTAGATTTTCTAGAAGCCGGGAAGTCTGAGAACAAGCATGGAAGGTTGCAAGATGCTATGGACAAAGCATGTGGTAGAAATTCTTCTAGTTAAAGTTCGTGCCCCTCCCTGAGTTCCAGGGTCCTTGCTGCTATGATGGAAAGGGGGCTGGTCAAGAAGACTCCCGAGAGCCCCTCTGACAACTGTGACATAAAGTCTATGGTGGAGATGGTCAGTTTAAGGAATAGGCAAGAGCTACGAAATGATCACATTGACGGCTATTTCTCAGCGTTCCTAAAATACTGACCTTCCCCCACTTGGAAGGGAAAACCCTAAGGGGCAACTGGATGGACAGGAAGCCACTCTGGCCATCATTTGTCTTTTCCATCTTTGTCAGGAGTGTCCCACTCCAGTGAGTGAGGTGGGAGAGTGGCCCCAGAGGGCCCCCTGCATTGGAGGGGCACTTTCTTCCTCATGATTCCTCAGGGACCACATGCTAACTTGTCAGTCCTGCTTCTGGCCAGGACCCAGAAAATGTGAATGCCGGCACCCAGAAAATGTGAAAGAATAATTCATATACCAATGTGATTAAACAGCTAACCGTTCTGTGAATGCTCAGCTAGCTCTTAATCTATAGGCCTACAGTTTGAGACAGACTCACTTAATGTCTCAGGTTCTTGGAAACTGAGTTTAAGTGAAATGACATATGATGAAAGCAGCTTTTCCAGAGGCTAACAAAAGAAACAAGAGTTCAGTTCTGTCATGCATACAGCCTGTTGTCCAATTGTAGAACAGCATCAGGCTCGCCAATCCATAGGATTTTTATTGGTTCTAGCAGTTACACAGAGCAGGGCAGGGGCAGGTAGGCAGGTGAGTGCCCCAACTCCCCAGGAATCTTCACTCTCTTTCTCTGGATTGTCTCTCTGGTGTTCTTTTGTACTCTTTCTAGCCTTGCTGTTGCATACTTCCTTTTCAAGTTCTCTCTGGGGTGATGCTGCCCTTTTACCCTCTTTCTCCAAGGCCCACATGTGCACACCCACTGGGCCACACAATCACAAGGAGGGCACAACACCACAAGTGCTGGTTATACAGACTAATGGAAGAAAAGCCTGACTCACCCTACAAGTTCTTACAGTAGATTTCTAGTCACAAAATACCCACCAAACGTCTACCTAAAGACATCAGACACTTCTAATGTTAAACAATAATTTTCATCCATCCTTCCATTCATCCATCTTCCAACCCCCTAACTCCAGTTTAGGGGTATGGGAGGCTAAAGCCCATCCTGGCAGCTCAGGGCACAGGAGGGATCACCCTGGGCAGGATGCCCTTCCACATCAGGGTACATCCCATATACATCCACACTCATCCCAACTGGGACAATGGAAGCACACCTGTGAACCTGACTGTGTATCTTTGGGATGTGGGAGGAAATTGGAGAAAAGCCAGGCAAATATGGGGAGAATGTGCAAACTGCACACACAGTAGCCCTGGCAGGGAACTGATTTCTGTTCTCATTAACATTATACTGAAACAGTGTCACTCGAGGAATTGCTATAAGTGCGATGCAGAGTCATATGGCGCTTGTCTTGGCCGTGCTTACCTGCTTAGAAAGCAAATCCCATTTTGCTCGACCTACCTTGGTACCACCCATCAGCAATGGTATTTGGAGGTACTGGGAGAGATTCACCCTACCCTTTTCAAAATCTCTTTGCTGCAGAGAAGGTTCAGTGTTGATGGAGCCAGATCTGCCACTTCCTAACCCTTCATGATAAATACATTGAAGTTCATCCATTAAACAGGAGGGCCACAGAGTTGCCTGCAGGCTGCCGGAGTCAGGACACAATGGGTGGCTTGCTGGGCTTTGCTCTGTGATGATGTCCACTGTGTGTGAACACCATGTTGCTTTTACCTCCTAAGGGAGCATATCCAAGGGCAAGAGAACAGTGTGAATGCAGAGATGGAGGCACACCACAGAGGAGGGTTTAGAGTTGTGAGTGGCACCTGTTAGCCAGTGCAAGTATGAACACAATGACAGAGGAAAATACTCTGGCTTGTTCTAGATAGTCCACCTCACCTACCTAATATTCCATTTTCTCTTGCGTGCTCTCTCTCTCTCTCTCACTCTCTCTCTTTCTCTCTCTCTCTTTCTCTATGTAAACTTTGTAACATATTTAGGCCAAAGAGATAGAAAGGTAAGTCTGCCTAAGGTAGTTCTTGTCTTTTGAGTTCCCAGTGAAAAGGACCTAGGCAGCTGCTTTTTCCTATACTCTGAACCACTTAAATGGTGATGCAATGCCTGGAGCTACAGCAATCAGCTTGTATGCATGAAGAAAAAGTCAAGAGACTCATATAAGTTGTGGTTTGCTATATCTTTTTAAAGTATGTATGTACTTATTTTATAACATCCTTATTTTTTCACATTATAGGATTTTCCCCTTAGGTGCAGTCACTCTAGTTTTCCCATCACCAAAGTGCCCACAGTCCTCCACCACACTTCACCTTCCACCCTCCCCTCCTCCTTCTCTTCCCTTTTCTCTTCCTTTTGCCTTCTATGTGTTTCAGATCTCTGGTCAGCTTCAAGGGATTAGGTTTAAAATTTGTCTCTGTTTGATCCTTTATTTGATTTTTCTAGATTCCACATATAAGAGAAATGGCCAGTGTTTATCTTTTTTCTTTTGGCTCACTCCACTGAGAATAATCCCTTTTAGTTCTAGCCATGCTGTTATAAATAACATGAATTTATCTTTTTTGATCACTGAGTAGTATCCCCTAGTGTAAAATGCACCGTATCTTGATCCATTCTTCTGGGACATTTAGGTTGTCTATATCTTGACTATTATAAATAATGCTTCTATAAATATAGAAGTGCAGGTTTCTCTTTTGAATTAGTGTTTTTATGCTCTTTGGATAGACATCTACAAGTGGAATTGCTGGATCCCATGGCAGATCCATTTTTAGTCTTTTTGAGGAATGCCCACACATTATCCCATAATGGCTGGGCCAGTCTCCTTTACCACCAACAGTGAAAGCAGGTTCTTTTTTCTCCACACCCTCATCAGCACTTTTGTGTGTGTGTGTGTGTGTTTTGACATGGGCCATTTTCACAGGTGTAAGGTGGTATCTCATTGTGGTTTTGATAATTTGCATTCCCTGATAACAAATGATGAGCATTTTTTTATGTGTATGCTAGCCAAGGCATGTCTTCTGTGGCTAAGCAACTGTTTAGCTCTTCTGCGGAATATTTTTTGATTGTGTTGCTTGTTCATGATCTGATATTAAACAAATGTTCATATACAAACTTTTTTTTAATATGCAAAAAATAGAGTCCTATTGAAGCCTGGGACCCAATATGGACCCAATTCCTTTCTCTGAGAAAGGAATGTGGGCATTGTTATCACCTGTATCTGAAAGACACAGAGACTAAGACTAGCCTGAGGCCAGATAAGGCCACTTGGCCCTTTTTACTGTAAAGAGATTATCTGGGCAGACTTGGTGATGATGCTAATGCAGGGTCCTGAGGCAGTGATTCCCAAGGCAGGCCCAGAGGGAAAGGGAGGTGCAGACCACCAAGGGTGTGGTTATGAATTGGGAGCAAAGAAAAGGATAAAAAAGGAGAGGAAATGGGGGGAGAAAGGAAGTTAGAGATAGAGATAGGGATTTTGGAGTGGAGTGTGGAGAGCCGAGTGAAAGCGAGAACCTGGAAATTGGCATCAGGTGCGGAGGTTTTCGGCCTCAGGAGGAGAAGGACCCAGGAGCTGAGTCCTTTGGAGCTTCTCCACCTCCCCAGCACTCAGGTTCCTGAGGATCGAGAGCTGTGTGAAGGCGGAGGAGAAGTGACCCTGGTGAAGTGCAGAGCCACGGTGAAACTCGGATAGGCCTGCCTCTGGGAGACCTGCCTGAGACCCACCTGTGTTGGTTGGATTCATCTGGTGCCAACTGGAGTGACAGGATCGGGAGTCAAGGACACTGCCTGGCATTTTCGACCAAAAGTTCCCTAAGACTCAGGTAAACCCCACGAAGCTCCTCGAGGAGCAGAAGTGGGGGCTTTATTCCGTTTGGAACACCTGTGAGTGTCTGGACTCTTTTAGTTTGTTTTTCCCGTATCTGGAAATAAACCTCTCTCTTGTCTATCCTGGTCGCTAAGGTTTGATGTCTGAGCAGCTGCAGCACGCAGGTGGAAGAACCCATAGTAAAAAAGGAATTTAAAAGGGGGTCTCCCTAACCCCCCCATAACACTATGTACCAAAGCTCTCTGTTGGATTTTCTGTTCCTTACAGTCAAGCATCCAAGACAAGCCCTGTGCAAGGAATGAAATTTGTACATTTTCTTATGTTTAAATGTTTAGTTAAAATGAAGAATAATGCCTATGTTTTGTGAAAGCTTTGATGATAAAGAAGTAAAGGGCCCCCTCTAATCAAATACCCATCTTGAAGGTAAACACTGTGAAGGAGGAATGTGGGAAAATGTGTATTTTATAAAAACAGATCTTGCTATCTTTCTAAATCATGCTTGCAATTAGCTTTTTTATTTATTCATCATGAATGTAGGAGGTTTTTGAGAAGTTAGGTTTCTTTTTTTCTTTTTTTTTTCGAAGACTAGGTCTCACTATGTTGCCCAGGGTACCGCAAACTCAAGTTGCCTGGAGTACCATGGACTCAAGCGATGCCCAGCCTCAGCCTCCCAGGTAGCTGGAATTACAGGCACCTACCATAGGGCCTGGCTGCTTTTTTGAGACCAGGTCTCGCTATGTTGCCTGGGGTAGTCTAGAAACTGTGAATTCAAGTGGTCCCAAGCCTCTTGCTTCTCAGTGCTTGGACAAAAGGCGCGTGTCACCAATCCCAGCTAGGTTAGGATTGCTTGAGGTTGTATTTTGGGGTGATCAAGTTGATAATCAGTAATCTATAAAGAGAGTGTAAGAAACTAGGCAAAACCTCCCCTCCTTTTGAGAAGACAAAGAGAAAACTGTGCTGTACTGCTAACTTCCTAAATGTGGATATTACACTAAGTGACCTCATTTATCCAGTTCCTCTGTAAGCATCTACTCCTCTTCCAGATGAGGTAATCCTCTCACTCAGAGAGTTGGAACCCCATTCTCTCTGACCCCAGAGCCCCCCTCTTTTACCAATAAGCAAATTTTCATTTTTCCATGGGGTGATCCACCATCACTGCTCCCATGTTTCATGCACATATATGGATTTTTCAAGGCAGAGCAAAATGCCCATACCTTTTTTTCTGGGGGAATTGCTCAGAAGACAAAACTCTTTGGGACTGATGCTGAGGAACCAGCACCCCCTGTGGTGCCTTTCCAAACTGGGTGAAGTTGGACCAAACTGGCAGTGTTTGTAGGGAAAGGGGGGACAGGATGAGTGAACCAAAGGCAGTGCCATGTGAGCCCCTCTGGCTAACCTCCCTGTGGCCTGTCAAGCATAGCTCTTGGGAAAATGGAGCCTGGCAAAGCTCCCAGCAAGGTGTGATGCTGCTGCCAGAGGTGCCCACTGATGCCCAGGGCAGCAAGCCCTGCTGAGAGGATTCACTGTGAATCAGTGAGTCAGGTCAGCCAACATTCCTCCAACCTCAACATCTAACAATAGGAGGTGTGCTTTCAATACTGCTGCAGTTCCCCAGGAGTAAAGGTGAGGAGAGAGGCCACCAAATCTTCTCAGGCCTGCACCCAAGGCTTCGCCTCTGGGGAAGCTCCTTCCGGGGTAACACTTGCCCACGACAGTCTTGGGGCTCACGCCTAGTTCACAGACCAACTGACACAAAGTGGTCTGAAGCTTCTACCCCATGTCCCAAACCTTTGGTGACTTTTGAAAGGAAATGAGCACATTTTTTCATGGAGACACCTCTGTCTTGGGCTCAGCCCTTTTAGGGCGGGATCTTGTCTGATTGACTTCCAGCTCTTGGGCACCTTGTAGAGGGCCATTTAAGTGACAGGAGCTAGCTGCTTTTATTTCTGAAGAAAAGGGTGATGGAAATGAATAACTGCTTGAGTGATCTATTCTTGCTTTATAGGCTTTAGGATGCAAAGTGGGAAGGTGAGCAAGTCACCTGTTCAGCTCAGGGCAAGACCAGTACCTTCCTGCCCCACTTGTGTGTAGGGAAGAGATCTAAGCATCGTGATGAACAAGGAGAGCTCAAGGATACTGGGATGTGGGCCCCAAGTTTCCTTTGGGTGTATTAGTCCTGTTGATGTTCACAATGAAGAGACACGTCCAGAGATCTCAGGGCAGGTGGTGTCAGTGGTGGGCTCAGGACTTGAACCCTTGTCTCTAAGAATCCAGATGAGTTCACTATAGCTCAGGTGACTTCTCTCTACCATTATGTCTATGCCCAGCATCTGGATTTGGCATTAATTATCTCAGGAGTGTAGACAAATGCGTAACTCAACATTTTTCAGAAATATTACTGAATTTTCAAGTGGTATCTTCATTTGCTAAAATTCCTATTTTTCTGCCCCAGGTAATGTTTTCTCTGAACTAAGTAACCTCCTGCTGAAGGCTCAAGGTCATTCTGCCACTATTACCTGCACACAACTGTGTCATCTCTTGCTCCACTTAAATTCACTGACTGTTGATGGATCATGATGGGTCATGGGGGTAGAGGCTGTCATGTGCAATCTGAGATCCAGAAAACAGAAGAGAGGGGTGATGGAAACAGTAGGGTGATAGATTTGGGAGACAAAGAAAGGAGATGGCTTAAAGTAGAAGAGGAAGGTAGAGGGGGGGAGTAGGCACAGGGAACCTGCTACTGCATTGTGACCAAGCTTGGATTCTTCATCATCTCTGCGTTCCCAGAATGAAGAACTGAACCTTGATATGTCTGTTGAATGAATGGATGATCACACCCACTTTCTGAGAGATGAGGCAACTGCTATCATCCAGACTGGTCTGTCCCCAGTCAGCATCACACAATGTCCAGGAATACACAGGATTAATTTCAGAGTCACTTGTGATTCTTTCAGAGTTAAAGGGTGATCTCACCTCCTTTACAATGAAGCAGAGGGGGCCACCAGGTACACAGAAACAAAATCTTCATACCCCGAGGCAGGAATCGTTCTTCCACAACCCTGCATCTCCCCTTCCTCCCCTGGGCCATGACCTTGCAATGGCCATGGTTCCATTCCTGTAGCAGATCTGTGATGCCTTGTCCAGTCAGGCTAGTGAGGCTGGATGTTTGCTTGGGCCACCCCACCCACTGAGCTCTGCCTGTGCCCAACACCCAGGTCCCTGGCTCCCAATGAAGGTAGTGGGAGGCTTAAAGGGAAATGGGAAGGGAAGTACTTTAGAGGGTGCTTACTGGTACCATGTGACCTAAAGGGATTACATGGGTGTCAAGCATCCTCTTGGCCCTCCTTAGTTCCTCCTCTTTAGAATTCAGACTTCAGTCCTGGCAAGGGATGACTTTGCAGAGCTTGTTTCCAGAAGAGAACTGAAGTCCAGCAAGAAAGGAAACTTATAAATATACCCATTCCTCCCCCACTACAACACACATAAACACACACACACATACATATACACACCCTCTGGAGTGAAGTACATGCTTGCCAGAGCCCTAATATGATGACTGACAATCTTGCCTGCACCTTTGCTTGTGTGCTGTGATGTGTCAGCACACAAAGAAGCTGCCTGTGAGCATCCTGAAATCTCACCACTGCCTTTGATTTTATGGATAAACTAAATTCCTTAGTACACTGATTAAGTATCAGCAGTCAGTGATCTGTTGATATAAATAAATTGATTAGGAAACTTTGGGGGAGCAGTTTGGTGCAAGGGGAGGGCAAGGACAAGAGACCTAGCCATGGGGTAGAGACTCAAGCAAGAGTGAAGGAACTGGGGGTGCTGGAAACAGAGATGGCTCATTTCACACTTGTAGCTACCGATGTCCTCTTGAGACAGCAAACCTATTTCTAGCCTGGAGAACATCTAACTGTTGACCCTGTTCCAGCTTGCTTCACTGGAGGAACCTGCCCCAAAGCTGCAGTAGGTGGGCAAACCCCTGTGGGTTAGGCTACAGGACATGATCTCCCTTCATTTCAGCCTCTACCACTTGGTCTTTCAGGGTAATGACTGAAACAGCACCTTGTGAGAGGTGTTGTTGTCTCCATCACTCAGAATAGGAAACAGACTCAGGGATTGTGTCACTTGCTCAAGGTCACTGTGGGAATCAGAGCTGGGAGAGCCAGCACTGAAGCTCATCCTTGGCTCCATCATTGCTGGTGTAACATTAGACTTGTCACTTTTTTCTGTGCTCAGCTGCCTCTTTGATAAAATGGAAATAGTCATGTATCTAATAGGCAACAGTAGGAATTAAATGAATGGAGACATGGAACATATATACTTGCCTGCCACTTAGTAAGTGCTCTGTGTTAGCAATTTTTACCCTGCCTGTTATTGTGATTATCTAGTGTCGCCTCCAGGGGAACCTGTCTCCGTTGTGTCTCACATAGCATCCTATGATTGCGTGGTAGGAACTCAGTAAAGAGTAGCTCCCCACCTTCTCTTTTTCTTTTGTCTTTCTGAACTGGAAACATGTCACAGGAATTGGAAAATGTCACAACCACTTGTTTTATGGAACAGAGGTTTTCAGTTTCCCGAGGAAAAAGGCGCCAAGACTAGCATGCATGGATCAAAGCAAGCAGAATTCAGGGTCTTGAGCTGTGGGTCTTGTCTGGCTCGAGTTCAGAGGAAGGTTCCTTGGAAACAGAGTTGAGATGAGATCCAAGGTCCTGTCATCCGGAAGCTTCCAGTCCCATAATCACTGACACGCGTGCCCCATTGCTGTGCTCCTGGTCCTCAACAGGACTGTGCTGATAAAGGGCTGACTAATGGACAGGAAGGTGAACACCTTGCCAGCATGCTTGTTCCCATTAGATTATGGATGTATTTTTAGTGTAGCTGAGAAGCAACTAGGCACTTGCCTTACAAGACAATTTTGTGCACCAGGAAGAAATAAATCTTAGCCAAAACCTCAAAAAGGATTGCAAAAGCTTCATACTACTAAGGGTTCCTTTTATTTTATTGCCATCTGGTTCACCCTGTTAAGATATGGTTCAAGTACTTTTTCTTCTGGAAAGCTTCCCAGAGCCTTTTGCCACCACTATCTATTTTTCATGGCATTTTGCATACTATTTGCCTTGTATCATCGCTGGGCTTATTTGATAGTCTCTCCCATTGATTGAACCCCTTGAGGGTGGTGGAGGGGATGTGGTGGGCTCATTTCAGTACCCCCAACAATTAATTTGCAGTGCTTGTACATTAGATGCTTAATAATCTTTAATGACTAGGTGGATAGAGAGATGGGTGGCAAGATGGGTAGAGGGATGGCTGGTTGGTTGGATGGCTGGCTTGGTGGATGTATGGCTGACTGTATGGATGGGTGGATGACTGACTGGGTGGCTGACTGGTTGAGTGGGTGGGTAGATGGATGGATGGCTGGCTGAATGATGGATGGATGGTTGGGTGGATGACTGGGTGGATGGTTGGGTGAGTCAATGACTGGCTGGTTGGACAAATGGAACCAAAAGACCAAGCTGTTATTCAGCAGAAATAAATCTTATTATGAATATGGTTACAAAGTCTAGTATCTCAGCATCTCTTTCCTGTTGTTAGGTATTTGCCCATTAGATAATGATGCATTTGCCTAAATAAGTCATGCAGATAAACCAACATTTTGTTATCAAACTGACACAAGGAAAGTAACAAAAATACCACTTGTGGTCTACTAGCACTGGCAGAGCCTACAGCACTACTACCCTAGTAGGGGGAAGAATAGGGGAGCAGGTACATGAAGAAGGTAGAGGTTTCAGAGGTGGGGGTTCTTATGCCAGGAAGTTATAGATAACATTTCTCATGTTTTCAAAATAGGCCTCACTGCCTGAAGTACATGAACTGACCAATGGAGAGGACACTTATGATCATAGTTTAACTCTGTTGGGAAGAACTTTCCATCAAGCCACAGTGCATCAGACAGAGTGAAGCCCTGGATGTTCTCAGCACCTCTGGGAAAGCAGAGCAGGGCATCATGACATCAACCACCCTTGATAAAGCAGAAGTACCCACAGAGTGAGACTATTTATGCTGTTAGGATCTCAAATCCCAGCCACATAAAGTTAGAACATGTTCAGACCTCTAGAGAATATACTGATGACAGAAAGGTATCATCCAAGGTCTCATTGACTATGCCACACTATCTAGTCTTCCCTTCTACCATGATGTGGTATGGCCACTCTGAACTACAGCTCCTTTACCAGGGCCCTGTGGTGATCTGTTGCCATGAGACTAAGCTCTGGATGGGATGTGGGCTGAGATGTGTCATTGTGGAGTTTTGCTCTAAAGGGAAGGGTGTGTTCTTCCACCTTTCAGTCTTTGACCCACTCTCTGGAATCCAATGCTATGGTTGCTCATGTGAGGTCACATGAATCAGAAGAGCTTCCCGGGAAAGAGAGAAGGGGACTGAGTCTCTGAGGCTTGCCAAGTGGAGCTACCAGGCTGGTTCACACTTCCTGTAAGAGAAGGCTAATTTTCAGTTGTGCTGAATCCTTGTGAGTCTGTCACATTTGGCTGAGACACCCCTATGAGTGAATAGAATTGAGTGTGTGTGTGCGTGCATATATGCATGCATGCGTGTGTATAAAGTCACGCATACACATAATGGGAGCTTCCTGTTTCCTCCAACAATAGTTAGGAATTTAAATGAATTTGATCCTTGAAGGGAATCATTTATCTAGTTGAATAATAAGCACTTATTAACATATGTCCCTCACACAGAGTAACAGGAAGTCTTTAGCATTTTTGAAATGTGAGAAGGAAGTGGTGGAACTCATTCTTGGAAAAATGGTCATCCCTGCCTGATAAACATTATATTAATTCTCTTTGAACTGGAGTTCCCAATGACCCTGAGTTTTCTTCACCAAGTCTGTCCACTCAAGTTTTTCTATTTAGGTTGCTCATGCTTGTTCTTAAAGCTACCCTTTCCAAATGTCCCCTTCCTCTCTTCATCCCAAAAGCTGAACAGTGCAGTTCATGGGTAGTTCAGTGGTAGAATTCTCGCCTGCAAAAGCCGAACAGTGGTCCCAGCTCCTTTTATTGCTTGGCTCCAGAACAGTCTCTTACTGTCCTTGTTGGTCTTTCTCCTCTTATGTAACCTCTCCCCAACAAACCAGCCAGAGCCTCATCCAGTGAGTTTCCCTGGCAACCCAGCTGTGTCATTTTGAAAAATATCTTCAGGCATCAGCTTCTGAGACTACAAGGGATCTGAGGAGGGCCACGCCTAGAAGCCACAACACATTAGCTCTGACACGATGTCATAATTTATTTTGCTACTGGTAGACATGTCACATTTTAAAAAAGAACATGGATAAAAATAAGTCCTACCTTGACTATGCAGTGTGATTTACTTAGAAAGCAGAGAGTTATCTATTTCCAGAGACCATCTATGCCTTTATGGTCTCACTCACATCTCCATTAAAAGAAACCCCTTTCAGTTTTCACATTTTGCTCTGACAATCTCATTATGAAATCAAACACAAGCAGCCTAATTTTCAAATCATCAGATTGCTTTTTTATAGGAGACATTTTGAGTTTTACATTTGAGCCTTTCATTTCCTCTGTGGGAAAATAATTTTAAGGATGTTTCTTCACTACTCTGTTTGGTTGGCAATTGCCTACCATATTCATAAGAGAATTAGTTGGCCACTTGACGGTGAGAACTGGGCTGCTAATCTGTAGTCTGCTTATTTAAACCTTCTGTCTCCAAATGGTTAGTTATGGATCTCTGTAGGTTTGTTATTCTGGCTAACATACCACAAAATGTTTTATTCCTTTCATTTGATTTTGAAATTGAGTTCCAGATAAGTTGTTAGACACAACTCTGTGTTTATTTATTATTTTGTTTTATCTGTTAAGTTGTTACTGGCATTGGGGGTACAGAGTAGAATAAGACAGCCCCTGCCCCAGTGGCTAACTGGGTAATTGGACAGGAAAAGTGCCTGTTAGCATGTGACCTGTGGCACAAGGACACGCATGTCCAGCATAAATCCAGTGATGGTTGGGTTGGGAGGAGCTTAACAAAGCGGATGGCTTGCTCTGAGTTTAACAAGAGAGAGATTAAGGCCATGCTAATCTCTCCCCCTCACTTTCTACTATTTGTAGATATGCTCAACCATAATGAGCTTCATCCTGAAGATGAAACATGAAGTTGACTGTCAGCTCTGTCTTTGTGTTGTATTTTATTCATTTCTCTTTCTCCAAAACAAAGTAGGAATAGAAGTTCAAAAAACCGTTCCATGTGATCTGGTGAGTGTTGTGAGAAGGGAAGGCAGGAGTACTGACCTGTGCAGTAAGCTGAGGTCCTTAGAGTAACAAATCTTGTTAGAAGTCAGGTCCTCACAGGCCCAGGGGTACCACAGGACTCTCAACCCCACTCCCCTTTGTATTAATCAGGATGCTTCACCCTCCCCAGCAAGGACCAGAAAGACTGAATAAAGATGGTCTACACCATGAAGGGGTATTCATCTTGCACGTTGTGTGAAACAGATATTCTTTCTGGACTGGTGGCAACTTAAGGATATCTCTACCAGCCCAGGTTATCTGTGTCTCTCTTGCCTGCATGTTTCATTGGGAAAACAAGACCATGTCCCCACTAAGAATTAGTGCCAGCAAACACCGGGAATTGCACACGACAAACACCAGGAGGCTAGTTGTTCCATGAACAAAACACCTTTCCCAAATACTTTGTGACTCCAACAGATCTTTCTTCACATCCCTTATGAGGACTCGACAACATGCCCATATCCCAGATGACACATCAGAGAACTTGTGCCTAATTTTCAGTCTCGACAATGGGAGGTAGGTCATGACCAGAAAGCAAGGGGTGAGAGGAAAGGTTGGCCACCAGGGAGGCACCTAATGGAGTCTGACAGCTCATTGAATCAAGTTGTTCCTCTGTCTACTTGGTTAGCGCTAGGCCCCAGAGGCCACCAGCCCATAATATGTGGTCATTGAGTCAACTCGGAAAGGAAAGTACAGTCCATCAGGTGGGTGGGCTTCTCCAATCCCAGCTGTTTCCACTGACCAAACTGCAGTGTCACCGACAAGAGCTCTCACACCAGAAATGTGGGTGCTTTAAGGCCCCTGCCTCACTGGCCCTCTTAGCCTCTCACCCCTCGGTGAGAACACAAACTCAGAGTAGAGGCCTTGCCTACAGCCCCACAGCAGTTCAGAGGCAGGACTCGGCTCTGACATCAGGCGCCTGTTCTTTCCACCTATCTGCACGCCATCTGGAAATCACCTGGAGTCACACTGGTCATTTATTTGAATGTTTTTAATTAAAGATGGAGGGAAGATAACCACACAAGTCACTTCTTTGCTGGGATCAGGGTCACCTGGGATTTCCACAAAGGCTCCCCATGGACTGTGGAATAATGCAGCCCAATTGCCTGGGCTTGAATGTTATGTGACCTTGGGAAACTTATAAACCCCTTTGTGCCTCAGATTCCCCACTCGTGAAACTGGGGGAAATAATGTTTACCTCACATACTTTGTGAGAATCAAAAGGGTTAATAAGTGCAGAGTGCAGACATTCCATAAACATTCAATTAATGTGATTCTCATCTATGCATTACTTAGTGCATCCAGTCACCTTTGATTTATTCTAGAAAGGACTGAACAGATGAACTAAATAAAACAAAAATAAAACTTTAGACTAGAAGACCAGCTAGTGGTTGCCAACGGGAAGAGGGATGGGTGTGGGTAAATTAGTTCAAAGGGGGCAACAGTACAGAGAAAGATGGACTTTGGCTTTTACTGGAGAACTTAATGAGTTGATTTCCAACAGTTCACACTGAAAGTCACATAAAGTTATAGTACAATGTCAAGTCAACAAAACAATAATAAAATATAAAGACAATTACCAATACTTCCATCTGGACAATTCCTTCTTCAATTATGAAATCATATTCTTATCCATATAGCAATTTTTCTTGGCTTCTATCTATGGTGTTTATCAAGTAAATAAATTTTTTGAAGAAAGAAGAAAATGAGAAGGAAAAAGAAAAAGCAAAAATGAAAGACCATAATGTGCTGCATTTCTATGGTGTTTTCCCTTGTAAAGCCAACCAGGTCCCTTGACACCCCCAGGGGGCGACAGTCCCCCTGAACAGACTTGTGCTCGCACTTCCTTGCACCCACCACAGATCAGTCAGGGTTCTTTGTCTCTGCTGGCAGGCACCTCTGGATCAGCACTAAGTGCATGCAGGGAGGTCCCTTGCTGAGGGGAGGACTGTTCTCCAGGCTCAGTGTAACACCATCAGGCTGTAAATAGTGCAGAGGCCCATCTGTGAAGACTTGCTCCTTGTCTGGTTTATATCCCACCTCACCTCCAGGAGGACATCCCAGCACCTATACCTGTGACAGACTCCTCTAGTTCTCCTTGCCCCCTCTTTAATGCAGGAGTTGTGGTGATACAGCCAGTCAGAGAGGCACTGGGTGAGTTTGGACAAGGCTGGTGCACAGGACTGGAAACTGACAGCCCTTCTCCTGAGGGATGGTGAACTGGGACTTGCACTCAGAGGTCACAGCTCCCAGGGAGGGATAGTCCCCTGGAACCCTCTATACAAGCCCTGCCTCATGGACCCAATAGTAATGAGAATGCCGAGAGACTTCCCTGAGCACCTCAGTGATCAGAACTGGTGAGGTAGATGTGAAGAATCATCTAATAGCTGTGCAGGGAGAGAGAATGGAAGTGGAGGCTATCATCAAGACCTCACAGCTCCTAAAGGGCAGAGTATGGATTCTAACTGGCGCATCTGGTTCTGGAACTGCTCTTTCCACAATAGCAGCTGCCTTTTCAGTGATTATTTAACACATTCTAAGTCACTCTCAGCAGGATCCAAGTCTCAATGATAATATTCAAAATCTTGATAATGGTAGGACGGTCTTGGACATTGCATCCAGTGGGTAGCACTGTGAACTCCACCCCGTTTCCTACCAACATCTAACTGCCACTCTCAGAGGGTGGTGGGAGCTCCTGAAGGCTGCTGGGAAGGAGGAGGGGCCAGGATGCCATTTTGTGGAATTGGGAAAGGAAGTCAAGATTCACAATTATCTAGGGGTTTGCTGTTTGTGGCTTTAGTGCTTTGGATCTAGCTCTCTTTTAAAAGATGGTGGCAGCTGTTATCTTGACATCAGGATGGATTATCCAGCTTGTATGGTACATTCTGAACTTCCAGGTTCTCCTTTTCCAGCACTGGGACCTGACTGTTGCACTGGACTGGTGTCCATGAATGATTTCAGACTTGGATTGGGAATTTGAATTAGGATTAGGTACTTTGAGGTCCTTTCTGTTCTTTCTCTACTCCCTTTGAACTTCTCGCCAAGTTAACATTTTTGAGGACGACACTAGAATCTGATTACCTTGCTTTGTGCATGTATGTAGCATGAATCCTAGAAGGGACAACATGGATTTTCCCCACCTATATGTCTGGATTTCTTCACACCCCAGCAACTTTGCCTGGTATGGGTTTTGGTTCCCTAAATGAGAATGAGCCTGTCACTTAGTAATTATATATATATGCACTGTATTATATATACATATTATATATACATATTATATATAATATATTATATATACATATTATATATACATATTGCCCTGAAAATTTGTGAAAATCACTGATAAAACAATCCAGTTGTCTTTAGCTTCACTCCCAAATATGTTGCATTTCACCTTTACTTTAGAGAGAAAGGATTCTTAACTACAGAAAAGATGAGCTTGGGGTTTGTTCACAGGGACATTGCCTCCTAGTCAGGCTGGTCTTTGCAAGATCCAGTGAGGGGTTTTACCCTGAGGGGTTTAATGAATGAGGGGTTTAGTGACTCTTAGCAAGTCACTTCTAGGAGAACGCTGATGGAAGAGGAAGCTCAGAACAGGTAGTTCAGGCTAGAACCTGGACAGGGTGGGGATGGGGCAGGGGGAGATGGCTGACTAAGCAGACAGGTTTCTTGTCCCTAGCAGAGATGATAGTAGCCTTTATCTTGACTTCATACTGGATGATGTGGTACATTTTAAACTTTGAGTCTATCCTCGCTCTGTAAACTGCCTCACCCAGAACCACATGGCAGGGAACCACCTTAGACACATGGCAATATTTTGGACCCCAGTGACTTTGCTCTGTTCCAAGCCAATTTGGCTGGGTTTTGGGCCACTTAAGGATGGATGACAATTGTTTGCTGATTTTTTAGACCTTACTGTATGGGAGCCCATCTCACAGATGAGAAACTTGTAATCTAAACCTTTTACAAGTTAAGTTCTCTGCCCCCCGCAGGAGGAACAAACTGGGAGCTGACCTGAAATCAGGGGACCCTAGGGGTGTAGCTCCCCGGACCCCAGGTGTAGGAGTGCTGAAGTCATGAACTGCATTATAATTAAGGAAGATATGGGGGTCCTGTCGTCAGATTCTTTATTTTAATTAGATTCTCTGTGGAAAATCATTGAGATACTAGAAGGAGCTCAAGGCAAGGAGAACTGGAAGAACTAGATAAGCTTTACAGCCAAGGAATAACCTTGGGTGACTTGTAACCAACTTAGTTATCCTGATTCCCTAAAAATGATTGCTTAGGAATGTTTAGTAGTATCTAATGATAATCTATTTTCTGTTAAGATATTGATTTCTGTCTTTCATGATATTGCCCTCATGCGCTCAATGATATTACCCTCACGCGCTCAATGATATTGCCCTCATGCGCTCAATGATAATTGCCCTCACGTGCTCATTCCTCTCTCACTGAGATAATGCACTCACGGACTTGCAAGATGCCCCTCCTCATGGAATGTTAAAGTAGCTCGTTTAAATAATATAAAAGTGGCCTGAAAACCTAAATAAATCAGCAGATTTCATTGCTCACTGAATTCGTGTCTGTGATCATCATTCGCCTGCCTGAGTTTTTCCTGTCTACCTGAAGCCTGCACTTAGCAGTCTTTCTTGCACGGCTGGTAGGTGGCATTACTGCATCTCCTGTCTCTCTCCCTCTTTCTCTGAACCCAATTCTGTGAAAATCTTTCACAGAAGTGTATATGTTCTTTTCCTTTGTGTGCATGGATGGTCCCTTTTAGAATATGCACCCTTTGGGGTTCATAGGTGTACCTCAGTTGCATGCTAAGAACATTCCTGTGTACAATAGCTACAGAGGGGTCCCCCTAAGATACAGTCAATGAGGTCCTTGGACATTTTGTAGATGATTCAGAACTCTTTGGGATGATTGAGCTCCCTTATTCTCCCCTAGTTACAGAAATTGACTTCCCCTGCTAGGGAAGATGAAACACATTTTATAACCTTAGGGCCTTCACAAAAACAAAGCTCCATGACAACCTTCTCAAACAGTTCATGGTGCGCAGAACCATTCCAAGTGCAGGCACAAGAGTAAATAACCAACAGAATGGAGAATGTTCTAGCTGGTGCCCAGTGAGAGGGAAGGGAAGAAATAATCCTACTCAGGTGGCCAGTGGCACCAGATCCGTCTCCATCATTCTCTTAAAGGGCCACAAAAACTTTTTTACAAAAAAAAAAAAATGTGAAACAGCTCTACACTAAGAAACACAGACATGGTTTTGTATCAAATCCAAGCCTATATTTGAAATAGACTATTTCTTCCTGTTTGGCTTTATTTCCAATTAGAAATAGATTGTCCTTTAACAGTTTGCTGCAAAGAATAGGTATAGGAGAGTAGATTATTCATCATCAGGCTGGAGTTGAGACATATTTGGATCGATTTGGAGCAAACAGCTCCATCTTGGGTCTCCCCAACCCCTCTTTCAGTTAATTCCTCTGTAAATGGATGTGGGCTGGAGGAGGAAACTGAGATATCTTAAATGTTGCCTTGCAGACAGAGGCAAAGCCTCATTTAAGAGCCTTCCTTGGGCTATACAACTGCAATGGCCATTGATATCTCTTTGATAGACAACTGCTCTATCACAAGAAAGAAAAATCCTAAGGTGCAGAAGTCATCCAAAGTAATGTCACACTTTTTGTGACAGGAGAAGGCTATCATTTCCACTGTTCTTGGATAAGTGACCTCTCTAAAGCAAGATGGGCCAGTAACTAGCTATTCCCTCACAAGGTCTCACTGTAGTGAAATCTCTTTAGAACTACACACGGCATCTCATTTCCCCAGTACTCTATCATCTCTTTCTCAATATTTCAGACCCCTGTTCTTGTTTTCCACATTAATTCAAGTTGAAGTGCAGTCTCAATCATGTTGGCAAACATTCCAAATGGAAATGAATCCCTGGGTTCTCACTAAAAATTGCAACACCCTCACCACCCCAATCTGGATGACATTTCACGTCTTATGTAATGTCTATTTCCCTGAGGAATTAAAACACTTCTTTATATAGATCTGCCCAACAATTTTTTTAATAAGGCCTATTCCTAATTACTTGTGAACAAGCAGAATCTGAATCCCTGAAAACTGATTATATCCACATCTCTTCTCGAGCCGAAGGTTTTATTTTCAAAATTGAATTGAATTCTCATCTTGAGAAATGACAATTGTTATCTCTGTCACATTTTCTTTTGATAAAATATCTGAAGGTTAAGCTAGTTCTTGATGACACAGTTCAGGAGACTGGGCTGTTTGCCATTTGGAAATCCTCTCCACCTCCCTCCCTCCCCTCCACCACCTCTCATTCCCAAATGCTTAAGATTCAGTCACTGACCAGACCATTCCCATTCTCATCCCCACCATAGTTAAGCTAAGCCCAGAGTATTCTTCCCACTTGACAGATGAGGAAACTGAGAGCTAGGCTGATTTGTTGGTTTGCTTAAACCCTTAAGCCAAGTTCACAGAGTCAGTGAATGATGGAACCAGGTGTAACAGCTATAATTTAGTCTTCTGATTAAATCATGCTGCAAAACAACTAGAGTGCTTTGACTCTGGGTTGTCCAGAAGGACTGAAAGAAGTAAGCAGGTGAGAAGAGCATGTCAAATTGAATTGTAAAGAATTTTCTTGTTCAAAGAGGTGGGAAGTGGAGACTAAAGTCCTAAAATACAGAGCAAGGAACTCTTCTGGCTTTGAGAATTAGGGAGAGGAAGGTCATATCTCCCAATGAGAAGTTTTTGAGTTAGTCCTGGAAGGATGACTGGGATGGAACAAGAGAGCATCTGATGCTTTCTTCTTCACTACCAGAGAAATTTCTAGATGCTTGCTCCTGAAAGTGACCCAGAGGACATAGGTAGTCCAGCAAGAAGAGGTTGCTGTGTGCATGGTGACCCAGGTGCTAGTCTCTGCTTTCCCCTCTTAAGACTTGTTCAAACCCTGACTTCCCAACCCCTAGGGCTTGAGTGTGGGGAACACCACCTCCAAAGTCTGTCTACAAGGCTGCCTTGAAGGTCAAGTGTTAATGGCCAGATGCAGTGCTTTAGAGTAACCACAAAAGAAGGAACAAAGGGGAGAAGAAAGGGTTGTGTGTGGGGGGGAGCAGGATGACAGGAGGAGCCTCTACTGGGAGGTTTGTTACTTAAGCTTCTTCTTCAACAGGTTGCTGCCAGACTCTCTGCAGGCCTGCCAGGAGGTTGGTTGGTTTGTTTTTGTTTTGTTGATTTTTGTTTCAATCTAATATACTGAATTTGGTAGGCCTCCTGCCAACACAGTGCAGAGGAACTCCTAGACACAATAGTCATTTCTTAATTCTAGTTTTTGCAAGTCAAGTCAGTGAGATTTTTGAGTTTGTAGACAGACCAACAACTACTCCTGTCTAAACCCCCCTTTTTGGAGGGTCAGTTTTAATGTCATCTTCCAAACAGCCTCCCTGGGCCCCCAGGTCCCTTTTGTCACTCCCAGGCCCTGTTGACAAGCATTTCTGGGTTCTGGAATTCTACATAGGTACATACATCAACCCTTCACTTGATGATAGGCCTGCCAAAGATGAGAAGTGTCTTTGGTGACTAAATCTTTCTTGGGCTTAAATAATCCCCTCAAAATCTGATGAAAACTCTCCACAGATAGCACAGACCCAAAACTTCACATCTGGGTTCAAAGCAAGACAAAGAAAGTCTGTTGAAAAGTAGTCCCAGGTTCAGACCTAGACCCATGTTTCTCAAATGTCATCTATGGATTTTCTCCACTGGAACCATCTATGAGTTCTTACTAAAATCCAAATTGGGGCTCTGTCCTGGGTCAGTAAAACAGTCACCTTGAGAAGGGATCCAGCAATTTGTAGATTGAGCAGACAACCGGTTATCTTCACAAATACTCAAGTTTGAGAACCATTGATGAGACCAGTTTTTTTCACTTGCCTACACAATGAAGCTGTTAGATACTTGTCTTAAGTTACACAGTAAAGGGGGCAAAACTATATGCATATAGTTTATTTTATATGCTTTAAAAGATATTTTATCTAAAATCTTATCTATGTTTTCACAGAACTTTCATGAATTCTGCCTATAACTTCTGATAATAGATTTTAAGACCTAATAATGTAATTTGAGAGTAGAATTCTAAAATCATGCATAAAATAGTATATTTTCAAAACACTTATATTAATGAGATAATTTTCTTATTCCATTTGAACATCATTATCACCAAGAAGTAAATTTCATTTTATTTATTTTTTGCTTAAATACCTGTCTATGGGCATTTACATCAACAGAATTTTGGGAAGGTGACTCAAGATAACTCAACTGGACAAGAAATTATTTGGTAGGAACTTTTTTTGTGATGTGCAAATAAGTTTTCTTAAAATTCAAAATTTTGAATCTGGGGAGATCAAATTAGATTCTAAGTCCCTTCTATCTGTCTCGGGCATACTTTCTCATTGCTTAACTGACTCCTGACACACTCAGGAGTGTGTCACACTTCTGATGCACTTCTGATACAGAAGTTTTAGGTTGGTGGAAAAGCAGATCTTGGGAGGATGGAGCTAGAGATCAACAGAGCAACTTTTATTCAAGTTACCTCTGTGAATTGCTTTTTATTTGTGAAAAGATAAGCACTGGTGAACTAACATGTGAGTGACAAGGCACAGTGGTTTGTGACATATTATGTCCCAACCTCCTTTTTATTTATTACAACCTCCATCCTACTGGATTAAGGCACATGCTCATGACCCCTAAATAGCCACCTCTTGGAAGACCTACCTCTGTATACAGTCATATTCTGAGAGACTGGATGTTAAGGCCTCAACATACACATTTATTCATTTATTTCCCATTTTTGCAGGGGCGGGGGCATAGTACAGCTTGTAACAAACTTGAAAAAAGTAAAAACTACTCAGAGATGCCTTATCTTGTTAAAGGCTAAAATAAAAGTCCTCCTTGCATCACTGAATTAATGAACAAACCTTGATATCCAATGTGAAAGTGGAACTCTTTGCTCTGCCTCCACCAGACATTTCTGTCCTCCATCTTGCGCTGTGTCTGTCTGTGTCTTCCAGCATGCATACAGGTCTGAGATCCTGAGATCCTGGCATGCAGACAGGACTGCCCTTTAGCTTTCTGAGTGCCTCCCTTTCCTGAGTAGACACTGAGCCAGCACCAAGCATAATCCCCTCAACAAACACCCCCCTATCTCTGTGCTGGTCACAGGTCCTGTGTTGATGGGAATGAGGTGACTGTGATTCAAATAACTAAGAATGAAGCCCACATCAGCTGGGAAGGACTCGCAGGGTCCTGTACTTACAGAGCAGTCTCCAGCTCCTGTGGGGTGGGGGACAGCTGTGGAATGCCGCTGAGCAGTGGGGCTCTGTGAAGCCGCACCAGACAGTCTTCCCCTCCGTAATGCCCCTCCAGCCTTTATGCTTCTTGTAATATTGGTTAAATTGTTTTAGTTTTCTGAAGATCAGCTTTAGACATTTGTAAACAGAATTAATAAAAGGAGTTCCTTTATATCTTAGATACAAAATCTTCTAGAGCTGAGGCTTTGTGGCTCCCAGCCTTGGAGAAGGGTTTTCCCCATTATTCTTTTCATCCAGGGCTCTCATCAGAATTGGTTTCCTGGCGGGGACTCTCCAGGATCTTGAGGTGGTAGGCCTAGGATAGCAGCCCTGGCAGGCTGACCACACAGGCAGGAGGGCTGAGGCCTGGGCAACTCTGCTTGCTTAACTGGATGCTAGATATCCCAGTATCCAGTTGGAGACAGGAGTGACTGGAAAGTGCCAGGAGACTGGTGTCTTGCTGAGTATTTGCACATCTCAGCAGCGTTAAAGGAAGATTTTGCTTGTCAGCCCTAGTCCTGAGCTCTAGTATATAACCCATGTCTTTTTCCATGTTTCTCCCCCCTATTCTATCAAAGCTGTCCTTTTTTTTCTGAGTGCATAACATACTTCCTCCACTACCATCCTCTCTATTATGTCCTTTAAAAATTCTGGGGGGAGAAGACGTTCCCCTGCTTTCTGACTTTTTGATACAAGAGCACAGGCTGAGTTTGAATGTGGCTGTCAAGAGTCTGCTCAGAATCTAAACTCCATTCTGGAAGCCAGCTTTTCCTTTCTAAAAAGGAAAAATCCTCTTAGGGTGCAGTGCAGAGGGTGAGGTGGTGGTGGGGCTATCTCAATGTATGGCCCCGCTCTTATGCCATCTTGAGGTTGGTGCTGTTTCAGGATGCAGTATGTAAACGAAATGCCTCATTTTCTGCTACTTCCACTGTTTCTTCAAAGGCAATGCCCTTGTCAATTTGCAAATGGTGGGGAACATGGAACACGGAACTCTTTAAATCCAGAGTAACAGTGGCATGACCTTTGGGGACATGAAAGTGGCTTTAACATCTCACTTGTCTGTGCTTTTCTTAAGAGCAAACACAGTTTTAAGACTAACTGGGTGACTACATGGTAGAAGATGGGACTTTGAAAACTATAGATAGTAGTATCATAATCTAGGTAAATGCATTCACACCACTACTCCACAAAAGCCATTTCTATACAGGGAATAATAAATGCATTTCTTAGCACTTTTATAGAACAGGTCTCTCTATGCTAAACATCTCATCATTCAGATCTTAAAAATATCACAGTGATCTTCTGACAAGTTTGTATGTCACTATCTATGTGCCTTCCCATACCTACTGAAAGAGATCATTTTATCTATACCTCTGGGGGCCACCAGCTGTTCACTTTTGGGTTGATCATCATTATTCTTTACCCTCATCAGTGAGTGGTCTATGCTGAGTTGGCAAGCTTCAACAATGCACTAAGAGCCTAAGTTCACCACCCAAAGCCACAGCCCTGACTTGGAAACAATCTCAATGCACCTACTCAATGCATCCAGTTGGCGATGTCTCACCCCATTCCTTGCTTCTGCCCCACTGACTGTAACCAGTGTGTTGCACCCTCTGGCTTTCCTTTTTCTGTGGTTCTATAGCTATTGCTTATAGTCCTGCAAAATACATTTGAATCTCCTTTGTGGTTAATTTGGAACACTTTGGGCCTCACATTTTGTACTTCATGCTTTTCTTTCTTCTTTTTCCTTTTCCTTTTTCTTTTTTTTTTTTGAGACTAGTTCTCACTATTTTTGCCCGTGGAACTGCAGGCTCACGTTGCCTGGGATACCACAGACTCAAGAAATCCCCAGTCTCAGTTTCCCAGGTACCTGGGATTACAGGTGTGCGCCACCACACCCAACTATTTTTTTGGGACTAGGTCTCGCTGCATTGCACTGAGTGGGACTCGAACAGTGATCCCTAGCCCCAGCCTCTTCATAGGCTGAAGCTTACAGTCACGCGTGACCATGCCCGGCTCACTTCATGCTTTTCTGTTTACTTTCTACTCTCCTTTTGATGGGTATTTGGGTTGCTTCCCAGGTTGGCTATTGCAAACAGAGCAGGCAAGGGCATCATATACATGTTCTTTCTTGCACACTTGCAAGGATGGAATTGCTGGAGCATAGCTATGTGAAATATTCCACTTTGACACATGGCAATGCTCACTATTTTATTTTATTTTTTCAAGAATACATGTAGGCTTGAGGATGTTTATTATTTTTTAGTGTAGGGCACTGAAAAATTAAAAATAATGCAAAAGTTCAACTATGTAAAAGTGGTTAAATAAAAAGGTATAAGGTTAACAATAATTAAAACTCCATCAAGAAAACATTACTTTTGTATAAGATTGGCGAATATCCGAAATCTTGACAACTTATTTCTAGATGATACTATGAGTAAACAGGATGGCAACAATGCAAAATTTTCTTCTTATATAAAGGGAATGGGTAACATCTTGCAAAAATCATATATATTGTAGAAGCTAGTTAAAGTGTTTGTAAGGCTTTGTTTTCATCTAAGTGTGCAGGGCGGGCAGTGAGGAAACATAGGTAGATGTAAAAAAAAAAAGGTAGGACAAAAAAATTAAGCCAACAGCCATAAACATGAACTGAAGCTCAGGATGAAAAAACAAAACTTGTACCAATCCTCATTGCTTTCAACAGAGAAGAACTGGATAGCTTGCACAAGGGGGTGTTCTTCTTCTTTTTTATTTTATTTTTTAATTTTTAAAATTGTTTTTGTGGGAGGAAAGCAAGTTACATACAGATAGGTATACATATTACAATACCATAATTACAAAATTATAACCATGAAAAAGAATATATTATTTACTGGTATGTCATTTAAAAGTTTCAAATACCACAGGAATGACAAACATCAAATCCAGTGTACTAATTATTATTTCTGGGAATGTATAATGGGAAATAGGATAGAAGAAATATCCACAGAGAATGTCAACTATCTCTGTGATGGCAGTTTATTTTTTAATTTAATTTAAATTTAAAAAAATTTGCATATATGTGTATTTATATTTATATTACATTATTATGTACAACAGGGCTTTCCCACTTTCCTAACACCTGTTAACCATCCTACTCTTGTGCTCTTCGCCTCCCCTGCCTTCTTCCCCCTCCTCTTCTCTTGCTCCATAGTTCAGTCCCATTGGTAGTTTCTAGTTTTTCTTATTCATTTGTTTGCTTTTCCCTATATCCATCATATAAGTGAGACCATCCTGTAATTCTCTTTTTCTTTTTGGCTTTTTTCTGCTAATATGAGTCCTTCTAGTTCCATCCATGTTGCTACGAATGACATATGTTTGTCCTCCTTGATTGATGCATACTATTCCATTGTGTACATATACCACAGTTTTTCAGCCAATCATCATTGTTGGGGCATTTGTTTTGTTTCCAAATCTTGGAAATTGTAAACAAAGGTGCAATAAACATGAGCATACAGGTGTCCTTTTGAATTAGTGTTTTCATGTCCTCTAGGTAGATTACCAGTAGTGGGATTGCTGGGTCGAATGGTAACTCCACTTTGAATTGTTTGAGGGTCCTCCATACAGTCTTTCATAGTGGCTGGACCAGTTTGCACTCCCACCAGCAGTGTAAGAGAGTTCTTTTTCTCCACATCTGCGCCAACACTTGTTGTTGTCTGTTTTATTTATATGGGCCATTCTTACTGATGTAAGATGGTATCTCAGTTTGGTTTTAATTTGCATTTCCCTGATTATTAGTGATGTGGAGCATCCTTTTATATGCCTATTAGCCATCTGTATCTCCTCTTTGGTGAAGTGTCTTTTTAGTTCCCCCCATTTTTTGAGTGGGTTTTTTGCTTTGTTTTTGTTGAACTGTAGGAGCTCTTTGTGGATCTTTGTTATCAGACCTTTGTTACTTGTCTGGAGGGCAAAAATTTTCTCCCAGTCGGTTGGGTTTCTTTTTGTTTTGTTTATTGTCTCTTTCGCTGTACAGAAAATTTTTAGTTTGATATAGTCCCAGCTGTTTATGTTTTCCTTCATATTTTTGTCAGCCATAGTTGTGTCCCAAAATGGATTTCTGAGGTGAAATTCATAAATGGTTTTGCCCAGGTTTTCCTCTATGTATTTTATGGTTGCAGGTTTCACTTCCAAGTCCTTTAACCATTTTGAGTTGATTTTTGTACAAGGTGTGGAGGTGTACAAGGTCCTGGTCCATTTTTTACATGTCTTGATCCAGTTTTCCCAGCACCGTTTACTGAAGAGGATATTCTTGTTCCAGAGTATGTTTTTTGCCCTTTTGTCAAAGATAAGTTGACTATATATGTGTGGTTTTATTTCTAGGTATTCGATTCTGACCCAATTGGTCTGTTTGTCTGTTTTTGTACCAGTACCATGATGTTTTAAGTATTACAGCTTTATAGTATAGTTTGAAGTCTGGAATAGTAATACCTCCATTTTCTCTTCTGTTTGTCAGATAGGTTTTGGCTATTCAGGGTCTTTTGTTGTTCCATTTGAATTTCAGTAATTTTTGTTCTCTTTAAAATATGTCATTGGGATCTTGATTGGAATTTCATTGAATCTGTAGATTGCCTTTGGTAGTATGGCCATTTTGATAATGTTGATTCTTCCAATCCATGAACAGGGAATGTCTTTCCATTTTTTAACATCATCTTCTATTTTTTTTAAGAATGCTTTATAGTTTTCTTTATGTAAGTCTTTTACTTCTTTTGTTAGGTTTATTCCCAAGAATTTAATTTTCTTTGGTGTGATGGTAAATGGAGTATTTCTTAAAAATTTCTCCTTCTGATTGATTCTTTGCATATATGAATGCTATTGATTATTGTATCCTGCTACCTTACTGAATTGGTTTATTATTTCAATTAGCTTTTCTGTTGATTTTTCTGGGTTCTCTACATAGAGTATCATATCATCCGTGTATAATGATAGTTTTATTTCTTCTTTCCCTATTTGGATTCCTTTTATGTCTTTCTCTTGTCTTATTGCCCTAGCTAGTACTTCCAGAACTATGTTGAAAAGGAGTGGAGAGAGTGGGCATCCTTGCCTGGTTCCCGACCTTAATTGAAATGGCTTCAGTTTTTTCCCATTGAGGATGATATTTGCTGTGGGTTTGTCATATATAGCTTTTATTATGTTGAGTTATGTTCCTTTTATACCAACTTTTTTCCAGAACTTTCATCATGAGAGGATGCTGAACTTTATCGAATGCTTTTTCCGCATCTATTGATATGATCATATGGTTTTTGTTTTTCTCTTTGTTGATGTGATGGATTTTGTTGATTGATTTTCAGATGTTGAACCATCCCTGTGCCCCTGGGATGAATCCTACTTGGTCATGATGGATAATTCTTTTTATGCAATGTTGGATTTGGTTTGCCAGGATTTTGTTTAGAATTTTTGCATCTGTGTTCATTAGGGAGATTGGTCGGTTGTTCCCTTTCTTTGCACTATCTTTATTTGGTTTTGGAATTAGTGTAATGTTTGCTTCATAGAATATATTTGGTAGCTTTCCTTCTTTCTCAATTTTTTGAAAGAATTTTAACAGTACCGGTGTTAGTTCCTCTTTGAAAGTTTGGTAGAATTCATTTGTGAAACCATCTGGACCTGGGCTCTTGTTTTAGGGAGAGTACTGATGATTGCCTCAATTTCATTGTTTGTGATTGACTTGTTTAAGTTCTCTATTTCTTCTTTGTTCAGTTTTGGATGACTGTATTGTCCTAGGAATTTGTCCGTCTCTGCCAGGTTGTTGTATTTGTTTGCATATAGATGTTCGTAGTAGTCTCTAATTATCTTATGGACTTCTGCTGGGTCTGTTGTAATATCTTACTTTTCATTTATGATCCTGTTTATTTGAGTTCTCTCTTCTTTTCCTTGTAAGCCTTGTAAGGGGTTTATCAACTTTATTTATTTTTTTGAAGAACCAGCTTTTGGTTTTGTTTATCTTCTCGATAGTCTTTTTGGTTTCTATTTTATTAATCTCTGCTTTTATTTTTGGTATTTCTTGTCTTCTGCTGGGTTTTGGATTTTTTGTTGCTCTTTTTCTAGGTCCTCAAGTAGGAAGATTAGAGTATTTCTTTGGGCTGTTACAATTCTTTTTATTTGGGCCTGTATTGCATGAACTTTCCTCTTAATACTGCTTTTGCTGCAGCTGCATCCCACACATTTTGGAACATTGTGTTGTCTTTGTGGTTTGTCTCCATGTATGTTTTAATTTCTTCTTTGATTTCTTCTTTTACCCAGTGATCTTCCAAAAGCCTGTTGTTCAGTCTCCATGTAGTGTTTATTCTCCTTATTTTCTTTTCATTGTTGATTTTTAGTTTGATGCCTTTATGATTGGATAAAAAGGTTGGTATTACTTTAATCTTTGTGTATTTGTTCAAGTTGGTTCTGTGGCCTAATATATGGTAAATTTTATAGAATGAACCATGTGCATTTGAAAAGAATGTGTATTCTTTTCCTTGGGGGTGCAGTGTCTTGTATATATCTATTAGGTCCATTTGGTCTAGATCTTTCTTTAAAGCCTTTGTGTCTTTGTATAGTTACTGTTTTGTTGATCTGTCTTTTGTTGAGAGTGGCGTGTTAGAATCTCCTACCACATATGTATTCTCACCAATATTTGATTTCAGTTCTACTAGTAGTTTATGAATTTTGGTGCTCCCTCATTAGGTGTGTATATGTTGATTAGGTTTATGTCTTTTTGGTGGATTGACCCTTTAACTATTAGGTAGTGGCCATCTTTTATCTTTTGTCACTTTTGTTAACTTGAAGTCTGCTCTGTCTGATATAAAATGGCAACCCCAACTTTTTTGTGGGGGTCATTTGCTTATAATGTAGTTTTCCAGCCCTGCACCTTCAGTCTATGCTTATCCTTAGAGATCAGATGTGTTTCTTGGAGGCAGCAGAATGTTGGGTTCTGTTTTCTGATCCAGTCTGCAACTCTTCGTCTTTTGATTGCTGAGTTTAGATCATTGACATTATTGATGTTTGAGATTCTAATGGTTTCCTGGTGGTCATTTTGGGGTTTTGATTTGGTTTCTTTTGTTGTTTTTTTTATTTGTTCTTCTTATGGCTTTGATCTTGAGGCCTCCTGCAAAATTTCTTGGAGTTGGGGTTTAGTGGTAGCAAATTTCTGGAGACTTTGCTTGTTGGAGAAGTTTCTAGTTTTTCCTTCATAGAGGAAGGATAGCTTTGCAGGGTAGAGTATTCTTGGATGGCATTTCTTTCCTTGGAGTTTTTTATAGATGTGACTCCATTTTCTCCTTGCCTGGAATGTCTCTTCATAAAAATCTGAGGTCTGTCTAATGGAATTCCCTTTGTAGTTTATCTGTTTTCTTTTCTCTAGCCATTCTCATTTTTTTTTTCCTTATCTTGAGTTCTTGGAAGTTTTATGATGATGTGTCTCGCTGTGGCTTTTCTTTCATTGAAGTAGTCTTGGTGTTCTTTTTGCTTCCTGTATTTCTATTTTCATTTCTTTCTTCAGATTTGGGAACTTTTATTATATTGTAAAGTCTTTCAGTTCCCATGACTCTCTCCTCTCCTTCTGGAATTCCTATTACTCTTATGTTTCTTTTTTTTTTTTTAAAGGAATCGGACATATCTCTGAGCTTTTCTTCAGTCTTCTTACTTTGTTTTTCTCTCTTTTTCTTCCTTTGTCCTCTCTATTTCTGTATCTTCCAGTGTGCTGATTCATTCTTCTACTTCATCTAGTCTGCTTCCATGGCTTTTCCCTGCATTTTTGAGCTCATCTATTGCAACTCTTAAATTCTGGGTCTCCTTCAATTTCATTTTTAGGAATTCATTTTCATTCTTCAGTTCATTGATTAGGTTATACATATTGATGCTTTCTTTTTTTATATTTTTCTAATTCTTCCCTTAGAGCATTAAATGCTTCTATCATTCTGTTGTCCTTTTTTTCCTGATTCTTCTCTATCTGTTGGAGTACATTTAACATGTTGATTTTGGAATCTTTGAGATACACATCATTTCTTCAATGTCTTCCTTGATGTTTTCTGGAGATTGTTTTTTCTTTGGTGGTGATGGATTATTTCCTGTAGGGCTTGCTAGCATGTCTACAGTTTTTCTCCTGTTTTGCTTTCTGGCTTGTTCTACATATTGAGAAACCATGGCTCTGGTGTTGGTCAGCATGTTGATAGTAATGCTTTCCGGATTGTGACTAAATCTGTAGTTTAGTTTACTAATTTGCACTGACGCTGGCACCAGTGATTTCCGTCATCTCACCTGGGGAAGGGTAAGGTTGGGCAAGTTTCCTCAGGAACTTGGGTGAAGAGGGCAGCTCTCTGGATCTGCTATGATAGTGACACAAGGAAGAGACCCTCTCAAAGGCCTGGTGCTGGTGCCAATGACTTCTGGCATCTCAGTACTTTATACCATCCTCCTCCTCTTCTTCTACCTCTGTGCCAGTCACATACACTCATGAGGATAGTTTCTATTGCTCAAATGGACAATTGCTACACTTAAAGAATGAATGGTATTTTCTACTTGATGTTTTGGTCAAGGAAATTTCAAAAATATTGTGTTTTGCTTCTATAAGCCTGACATGTAAGTGTACACAAAATGGACTACCTTAGATCATGCCAAATCTACAAACAATAGAACCAATAGACTCAGGCCAACCAAAACAATACCACTTCTATGGAAATTAAACCTTCCATGGAATAGTTTTATCTGATATCCATGGAATAACTTGCCTCTGGGGAGTCGAGGTGATAACTGCAGTTTCCCTATGGTCAACTGTCACGCCAATGCACATCAGACCCTCCCATGAGACCCTTCCATCATCCAGCTAACTGTGCTGTTTTAGGAATCTACATTTGTCCTATCTGCAAATAGCTCTTGGTGAAACCCCTCCCCCCCAGTACCTTCTCTTTAACCTAGAGAGGTTTAGATAATATTAACAAGTCAAACAATGGCATAATTAGCAGCCTATCAATAATCATCAGCAAACACTATTGTCTGAGATTTTTACTCTTCTTTCACCAACTGCTATCATCCTCTGATTTACATTCAGTGTTTTGATTGTTCAGAGATTGTTCAGAGATTGACTTATCTACTGAACAAAATGCATTCCTTTTCATTAAAAAATCTCCATTTTTTCTTTTTTGGGTTAAAACCATGAGTGCTGAGATAAATGGGCTACTTTGAGTTATCATTCCACGTGAAGCTACATCTTCTTAGACAATGCTTTCTGATCTAAAGAAGAAAATAGTTGACAACCAACTCACCTTCACATAGAGCTGTTGAAATTCCTCTAGATTCAGCCTCCCGCTGGGACAATCCTTGAGAAATCCTTTGTACCATTGCTTGAGCTCATGCTCATTAAACTCTGTGCTCTTTACCAGGTCCTCCATCACTTCGGGGGCCAGTTTGCTATTCTGTTTCCCCATTCTGCCTGAAAAAAAAAAACACACAAATTAATGCAATTAGCACCCTGGCTGTGATTATTTCGATCTTGATTAGCAGCCAAGCTGGAGTGCTGAGCTGTTCCTTGGTGGGGATTCTTTTCATTATTTCTGGTCCCTCTCACCATATATGCTTCCTCCTCTTTGGTATTCTAGAAAAGCAAAATGAAATCTTCACAGTGCAGAAGACTATAGGGTTCATTTTCGTCCACTCATTGTCATCTTTCACATGACACTGACTGCCGAAAAGAAAGGCCCCTGTCCCTTTTTGTGTTATCCATACAAAGCTTATGGAAACTGTTTCTCCTACTCTAAATATAATTCATTAGCTCTGCCACTCAGGTACTTGATTCTACATTTAATTTGCAGTGACATTAAAGAGGTATTACTAAGAACAATAAAGCAGGCTTTATAGCCAAGTGATCAAAAAGTGACTCCGAAAATCTGATCCACCAAGGTATTCAGTGTCTGTTGGTCTACTTGTAAAGTTGCAGTTTCTTTTTCCTTTAAAAGGCAACAATGTATTTAGTTTCACCTTACTTCCCTGTTTCTCTTCTCATCTTCAGAGACTTCCTTTAATAGCAACTTCAGAATTCACAAACTCTTGGTGGCTTTTTTGAGAGATCAGTTGGTGAATTTCAGTTGACATAATTCCATTTTGTTATTATTGCTGCTAGTAAATAAAATGATAGTGCATAAAACAATGTTACCTATATCGATTAAGTGCCAAGTTGCTTGGCCATCACAGTACAGAGTAGGGAATGAATACAAGACCTGAGTCATTCTTATTTTTACTTGTTATTCAGATTTAATATGTGTGTTACCTAGACAGCATTAATTAACTGCTTTATAAATGTTGATTTCTTCCTTAATAAAGCATACGTAATAACAAAACTCATTCATATTTACCATGATGGCTAATTAAGAAATAGATCAGTAAAAAAGCATAAAAGCAATAGGCTAAAAGCAAATTCATTGTTTGATTAGTGCAGGAGAATGAAGGATGATTTGTAAAAGCTTCCCTTCAATGTTATTGTTTTATAATAAAAAAAAAACAATAAAAGCAAAACAAATTTTAAAAGTCAAGTTAGATTTAAAGATATGAGAATAAGTCTTATAAGAACTTTAAAGACTGTCAGAGACTGCGTTATATTTGGAGAATTGACCAAGTGTACCATTCCTTGTATGTGCTGGAAACAGATACTCTCTCAGACTCTAGGCAGGTCCATACCTGCACAACATACTTTGCTCTTTTTGTGCCTTCTTCTGAAATAGTAACCTGCCCTAACACTGAACAGTTCTTTCACTGTAGCCAACCCATTCTTGATACTTCCAGGAATCCATTCCTCCTTCTCCCACCCATACAACACATAGTAGAAGCATAGAAGATATTAACACACACATAGAAGATATTAACAATGCCATTGGTGTGGCATGTTCTTCTGATAGAGAAATAAACCTGATAGAGAAATAAACTCTGCCCTTGGGCTTGGAGTTTCTTTACCTACTTTTGCTCTTTCAAGTTCCAAGTCTCTTATTAGTTCTAAGAATCTTAATGAAATGATAGTAAGGGGTGTAACAGCTGGATATGGAAATCAAGTGGATACTCAGGTGTCAGGTTTAATTAATCTTGGTAAGAAAAGGCTATTTCATGGTTATCCTGATCACCATAGATACATCAACAAATCTTTCAGTATTTCACTTTGTTCTTTTCCATAGAGAATGACAAACTTTCACGACTGAGCTAGAATCATGTCCGAAAACAGCAACTGCTGAACACTGAGAGTTGGCATTATGTTGAACACTTCACGAACTTGATCTCTGATCCTATGACAACTCCCCAATAAGGAGGAGGGCAACTGTTTTGTACAAGATAAGATAACTAGTGAATGGCAGAGATAGAATGTGAGTCCTATTTTCAAGAAGTCCAGGCAGAATCAGACATGTAGATGGAAGTTATTTCAGGAGCATGAATAGGAAAAGCAAAGCAGCAAAGTTTGAGAGACTGAACCAATGCTGGCACTGAAAGAAGGGATGAGAAAAGGGTTAGTCACTTTGCTGGGTCTTGGTTTGGAAAAGACTATTTGATTACCAAAGCTGAAACCTCAGAAGTGAATTAATATAATGATGTAAAAATGGATTAACAGTTATTAAAAATCAACTGCCCAACCCCCTTTAATAGGTCAGCAATGAATCAGCTTCTCTTCTAGGCAAGGAAATGTGGATTCCTGATGGATCATTTATGCAGCTTTATGCCATTCAGCAGACTGAGAAATGGGAGGGCTCTTAGTTACACGGGGCATTGTCAGGACTATGAATCACAATTCTGTAGTCAAAGCCATGATTTCATGCTTCTGGTTATGGGTCATGGTCAGTGCTATCACCTGTGTGTCTGGCAATGGTGATTTATGTAGATAGGCAAGTTCTGACCTGGCTCAGATGATACTGGCATCACTTTCTTAAGTTTCACTTGTATTCATGATCAGACTTCTCACTGGGTTCTTTGACTGCCCCCACCTTCTGCAGATCTTCTTAAGTGAATGTCTGACATATAAACTTGCCATCTGCTCTTTCCATAAAACTTGAACAGGTCTCCATGGGGTACAAAATAGAGCCCTACTTACCAAGCATGGCATAGGTCCTACCTATTCATACCCTCATTTTCTGCCAATCTGTCTTTTCACATCATGTGCCATCAATAATCAACCATTACAGGTTTCAGGACTGGCATGCTTCCACATGCCATGTTTTGCAGACACTGTTCTCTTTTCCAACAGTGGCATCTTGGTTGCTCAGAAGAATTCTTCTTTAAGTGCCTCAGTCACTGTCCATTCTAGCTTCCTTTCCCCAAAATATATCCCTTCCTTGTAATTATTACAAAATAAATCATTTATTTTTTTTGACGGAATTGCTAGTTTCTTGAGAGAGGGATGTTTTTCATTTATCTTTGCATCCCTGGTACATTCTACTAGGTGCTCAACAAATATTTCTTGAATATTTGAAGAATGAATCAATGTATAAGTACTTAAGGACTGCATAGCTTGTCTTTATCCATCATCTTTAGATGATGGTATTTGGTATGTTCCTTTCTGAAGAAATCAATCTGCATATAAGGAGAGACAATGCCATCTTAAGCGTAAAGTATAGGATCAGATGGGAAGAATGCTTCATTTAACCGCATGGAACAGAGTCTGTCTCTAAAAGATGATTTCCTTTTCTGTCTCCATCATGGCATTTTGAGCACTTTGATAGAGGTCCCCATGTATTTTGCCTCAGCACCCACAGTTCTGGGGATAAAGCTGGTGCTTAGTAATGTTTGAGAAAGGAATGGAAACAGTGATATGTTTAAATTTCCCCTTTGCAGGGCTTCAGTTCTGGGGTGGCAGTGCTGTGTCTCATGCAGAAGCTTTTATTTTTAGTACCATGATAAACAGGTAAAAATGACAAAGTGCATCATGTTCCCAATACAAAGATTCTATTGCTTTCCTGTCCGCCTGCAACTATGCAGGTGTTTCTATGCACAAACCGTTTCCTTTTACAAAGCAGTAGCAGCAGCTCCCTGCACACCTGTGACTATGCAGGTGCCTCTTTTTCTTTCTCCTTTTCCTAACAAATCTGTCCTTTTAAAATGTAAAAAAAAATTCCATGACATAATGTAGAGGGGATTTAAGTGTGTCTGTTCTGGTTCTTCTTGTTTCTGTGGTCTTGGGCAAGCTCTTTTTTCCCCTGTAATTCCAAATCTGTACATATTAAATTCCTGTGACACCCCAGTTTCTTAACCATGCATCAACTGTATTGTTTAGTCTTGCACAAAAGAGCTGTGATAATCCTTACCACCTATTCATCATCAGGTTGGCAATCAAGTCTATGAAGGGTTCAATGTAGCACTATTTGACAAATGAGTGGCGTGGAGTTGATAAACTTCCAGGTCCTTCTGAGCCTACAGCCACTGACTCAAAGCACTCATCTCAATGATATGAAAATATGACTCACAGACTTCAAAAGGGCTTGTCTTGAGTGAGCATAGGTGGCTCTGTGCATTTTCTACCTCAAATCTGTTGGTGCTTGAGTATGATGACCTAAGAAGGGAGGGGAAAGACTCTGGCATGCATTATTCTTCACCTGGGATTCTGTCCCAGGTCAAACCCAAATGATTTCTTACTCCTTTTGTGTCAGTAGAGAGACTCTCAGCGCTCAGACCCAAATGCGCTTGGTGGCAGTACACATGGGCAAGGGAACATGAGGGGCAGACCCATGGAAAACCCAGCACAAAATGGTAACTGATAAAAAACAAACAAACAAACAAACAAAACCCCACCTCTATATGCAGTATACTTGACTGAAGACTGTGCAGCAGTAGTTTCCCATATAATAATGATGTAAGAAAAAGATGATCAACTTGTCCTTTTTTACTGATAAGGAGTTTAGGACTCAGAGAGACGAAGCTGCTTATACTAGTCAGCAAGAAGCCAGGAGACTTCTCCACTGGTTCTAACACAGGCTGTCCTCTTTCACCTGGATTCCGCCACCAGCCCTCACTGATCTTTTTGTCTTGAACTCTGCCTGTTTCTCTGCATTTCCTGTCTTGATGGCAGGATTTCAGAGCAGAGCAGGCAAAGTATTAAGAGCACCCTTGGGGGAGAGCTGAGAGACTTCTTCCTGGAGGAGGAAACTGCCCACCATAGGGAGCCTAGGAGGACCCATGAGCATTCTTTCTCCACATTCTAGTCTTGAAGAAGATTCAATTAGTATGTGTGTGTGTGTGTATGTGTGTGTGTGTGTGTGTGTGTGTGTGTGAGTGTGCACCAGAGTCAGGTTCCCCAAGCCATCCTTAAATACATCAGTTCTTCCTCCAGGGGCCTGGGGTCCTATACATGGAAATAACTGGTGAAGACAAGCCTTGCTTATGCTAGACTCCTGGCTCTTTCTTCTCTTTACCACCTGTTTAGCCCTTATTCCTTCTGCAAAGCTTGGATTCATGCTGGCTCTTCATGAAGCTTCACTATCAGACCTCCTCACTCTTTTCTTCATTGTTCTTGATAACAGTTTTATGTCAGTTATGACCTGGTCAATGGGGGAACACAGCCAGCTCTCTAGATAACCTAGTCGACTATCCATTTCTGTCTGCAATGGAAAAAGCCCCTGTGTTTGGTCCCATGGGGTATAAAGATAAACTTTGACTCTCTTCCTGAAAGAATTGAAGTATGATAACCAGGTGAAGCATAGTAACCTGAAATATGCTGAAGCAGAGTGACTGCAGAAATGTATCCTAGAGGGTCTAGATAATTTAATTGCTCATGACTTATTGACTCAGTTTACTGGTATGCAGACCAGTTTTTCCTTGACTTTTTCTCATTTTATCTTTGCCACATCAGGCCATGTACTACCTGGAACACCAGTATGTGTAAAGTGTATATAAACGTTTAACTTCCTGGTAGGCTATTCAGCTTTTGGATATGAATCCAGTGAGTCAGTACAAGGACTAATATGCATGCTTCTTGCCAACCGTGGTATCCTTGTTCCCTGACTGCCTACTCAGAATCAGAACGGGATGCAGGAGACATTGATGGCTCTTGAAATAGGTTGCATGGTGATATGAAAACTTCCACCAGAGCAGGGGAGCACAGAACACAGAGAGCATTCCCACAGGATCAGCTCTTACCTGTGTCTGGGTGAAATCTCTTGAGCAGTTTGCCTTGTCTGAGTTATCAGAATCATCCTTGGTTTATATAACAATACAAGTGAACCACCCTTCATGAGGAGGTCTGTGTACTCTACAAATTGAATATGATCCTTTGTCAATTTGGGTCTTTCTGATGTAAAACAAATGGTCTCTAGAAAAGACCTCTTAGATACAGCTGTCATTCAAATGCCCTCTGTCTTAATTCGTCCATCTGGTATCTGGTTATGGTTGCAGAGTCCCTGAATGGGACCCTAAGATTAAGAACTCAAAGTTACAAGGTAGGGGAGACCTGAACTTGAAAGGATTTACTCTTGGACTTTTTTGTTCTTAGCCCTTTGGTTTTATTTCTTCATTTGATTATTCGAATTATTTTTAGTGAGGTAACAGTTTACAATGTTGTATATGATTTAGGGGTACAATGCCACACTCAACTCCAGGCCCCCAATACTCTCTCAGCTTAGTTCACTGGGCTCCTTCCCTGCCCTAACCCACCCCTCCAGTAGCCTCAGTCCTGCAGTTTGGCTAAACGAAATAAGTCAGAAGCAGAAACAGGAATATTCCCAGTTCCACTCATATAAAAGCATGAAGCAGAGGACCTGACAAAACCAAACCAAAGTCCTCTAGTTTTAGATTGGGGAAATGGAGGCTCTCCCAGATCACAGGGACCAGTGAGTCTCCCGGATCTCCTTCCCTGGCTGGGTGCTTCCATCCTCCCACACCCACCTCTAGCTGTCCACCTGCCAACTTGTAGCCCAGGAACCAGAAGGCATGTTTATCTCTGTGCCAGGATGTTGACACAACCCCCATCACCACCCTGCTTGGATCCTATAAACAAATGACACGAGGCTGCTAGCTTCTAGAAGCTGCTAGAAAGTCAAGCTCAAAGCTCCCTATGCCTTCTGTGGGGATTTTCTTTGCTATTGAAAGCACTCTGGTTCTTTCTAAACCCTTTTAGCCTCCTCCTAAGTATCCCTAGTCCCCAGCAGCAAGTCATGGGGGTGGGGAGGGTGTTGGTTACAGACTGGCCTTTGTGTGCCCCTGGGGACCAAACAGTCAGGAAAGGGGAGACATTCTTTCTCATAGATTTCTGTGATGACAGAACCTCAAACCCTGAGCCTCCTGGGACAACAGCTGAGTCCTGGACTCACAGGAGATGGGCAAGACTTTGAGGGTATCCTTGGGACAAGGCCAGAGAGCATATATGAACTGTAACAAATGAGGGAATGTGTTTTAATAGGTGTGGTGTGAACTCTGTTTAGGCAATAAGGGCTTCATCCTGAAGAATCTGACACACATGTGAAGGCATGAGTAGAAGCAGCATGAGTAGAAGTGTACCCCAGCAACTAGTCATCTGCTCTCACCCCTTTTTTCTGGAGAAGTCCTGGGGAGCTTTGGGACCGATGCCAGAGGACAGCAGGAGACAGAGTCCTAGCTGTCCCTTCTCAGAAATAAGCTCTGCCACATCCAGGCTGGAAAGTTTCTTCTCAGACTTAGGGTTGCTTTCACTTCATTTTGTGAATTCCCCTGTTAGGACACAATGTCTTATGTCTTTCACACTTGGGATTTGTAGGAAGAAAACATGTATGAGAGCCAGATCTGGAATCACAAGCTGCTCCTGCTGCACACCAGGTGATGACTTATCTGGTGGAGACTCAGTTTCCCTATTTGACAAATGGCCACGATGACATTTGCTCACGGGGTGGTTACCAGAAACGAGAGAACACACTGTACTCTTCCCCACCATGCCTTCCCCGAGCACACGTTCTACACAGTCACTATTGTAGTCATCATGGGGCCCACGAGACCGGACTGTTCCAGAAAAAGATGGAAAGGAAGACATTTTGAGATTTTGGCTTAAACATCTAGGGGCATCCTCCTTCCGGTCTGGCACAAGCAGACAGAAGGACAGGGTCTGTAAGACATGGGGAATCTTGCTGTGGCTCTGTTTACTTTCCTTCCATATGTCCAAGTGCTTCCAACCCAGCATGACAAGCATCACCCTTGGACCCCACCGCCCTGACAGAGAATCAGCTGTTGAGTAAAGCTCCCATGCAATGCCTGGCTCACCCACTGAACAGAAGTGTGAGCTGATTAATAGCTGGTAACCTTTCCTCTTGGAGTGTTTTGAGCAGCCACCCACTTCACTGCATCTTATTTTTATTTCCCTGTGCGTCTGGTCTCCAACCAGCCTCTTTGTTTCTGAGAATCCATCTCTGTTAAAAGGGATGGACTGTGTGCAGTAGTTGGAACCTCACTTTGCCCTGTGAGGTGCCAGAGGAAATGTTTTCATGAACAATGACAGCCTTGTATTCCAACAGGTCATGTTCTAGGTCATGATACCCAGTCCCAATGGGGAAAGAGCAGGGTCCTTATCTCAGAGGAGCAGGGAGTTGTGGGGACAAGGGCAGACCCAGGATGCCCGCATCACCTGGGCATCCATGGACAAAGCACCCTCTAGATCTCAGGGAGGATGTGGGTACCCCGAGGAGCCAGTGACATGGCCAGTGTCCACCAAAGGTGGCAGCGACATGTCTTTCAGCTTGTCATCTGCGTTCTTTTTCCCTCAAGAGTTTTAGGCACTGACCATGTTCCAAAATCCTCTTATCTATAGTCACTCTAGAAAGAACTTTAATTCGTGTGAATAGCCTTGCCTACAGAGAACTTTGAAGTTACCATACAAAGATGATATTATAGCAGTTTAATTTTCTTTTGGAAGGAAAACATGATACTAAAAGTCATTTGTAGCTGGGCATGGTGGCATGTGTCTTTAATCCCAGCATTGGGAAGCTGAGGCTAGGAATCGCTTGAGTCCCCAGGTTCGAGACTACCCCAGGCAACATAGCAAGACTAAGTCACTTAAAAAAAAGTTATTTGTTTACTCATTTAACAAACTGCTATTTAATATTCTCATACAGGATGGAGGCAAGTGTTTGACAAATAGTAAAGAATATGTCTGTCTGTCTTCAACTTTGGATCTGCAAACATGTCATACTGAACACATCTCCCTGTGCTTCACTTTGGGCAAATGGCACCAGCATCTGCTGTTCAGGGTCCTCTTCAGAGCTGGGGTTACTCTAGACTCTTCTAATTCCTTCATGCTTCTGTATCTAATCAATTAGTTTTGCTCATTAGTAGATGCTATTTGTTCACTGCCTCAACTCCTCCGACTTCACTTTGCTAGTACTTCCTTAGTTCTGGTCTTCATCTCTCATTTTGATTATTCTAATAATCTTCTGACTTGTTCTTCCAACCTTGCCTTTTGCCACCCATCTTTCACACTGTAGCCACAACTTAGGCATGTCATGACCAGTCTTCACCATCCTCACTCAGAATCCTCAATGTGGCTCTCAAGGCCTGTTCTACCAGCCAACACTGTTCCCACCCAGGGCCTCCTGAGTCTTGTCCTCTTGTGACCCTACCCTATGCTCCAACATGGCTTCAGACCTCTGTGGTTGAGTCCTTGCTGACCCTTTTGCATGGAAGCGTGCTGTCATTATTTCCCCTAGGTCTTTCATTCAGTGAAGCCAACCCATCTTTCCAGACTGATGAGGCCCTTCATATTTGGTGTCTTTGTCGAATGGTTTCCTCTTCCACTCTGCTTCTTTTGCATAATCTGCTGTCATGGCACCACATGGCACACCTGGCACATAGCACCTGTAAGCCATGTATGCGTCTCACCAAATCTGGCTACTCAAGAGAGATGATCCTGCTCATGGGCTCATTACCTGCCATTGAGCAGGTGCTCAGGAAATGCCAAGGCATCAACTGATTATGATGTGATCCCTGCCTTTAACAAGCTTATCAGCTGCATAAGTGATAAGAGAGAACCTGTGAAATACGGATGAGAGGTCAAGGTCACAGAATTCAGTGCCATTCGGGAAAGAACAGTACATGTTCCAGGAGAGAGAAGGTAGGGGTGGGGACTTCAGGGAAACAGCAATAAAGCTGCTTTATAGCTAAAAAACCTGGGTGAAGAGGTTTTTTCAAAATTATCTCAAGAAAATTATCACACAAATCTCTCATTCTCTTGCTCACTTCCATGTGTGATATATCCACCATTGTTTAAAACAATTTTAAATTGTTTTAAAAAAACAAAATAAAAACAACTCAATGGTCCGTCATGAGAAGCTGTCAAAAAGGATTTCATAGGACTGCACAATGGAAATTAGAGCATGAAAAGGTTAATTCAGCTCTAGGTTGACTGATATGGATCAGCATTGACTCTGTCATTTAAATATACAAAACAACTATATATTTTCATGAATAAACACCTGAGGGCATGTCTTAAATACAATAAAATAACTGAGGGAAAGGGAAATGAGAACAGAAGATGAACACCGTAGAACACCCATGGCATTACAGAGATAGCAATGACTGTGTACCTTGAGCAGAGAGACCACTAATATAAGTACACACTTGAGGTCCAACAGAATGAAAGAAATAATGAAATTTGATATTGTGATCAACTGTTAAAAGAGACAGTCACAAAACAGTGTGTGTAGTATGACCTAGCTTTACCCCATAAACGGTCACACTCAGACCTGTGCACACAGGAAGTTGGGGCAGTTGGTGATTCACAGCAGAATCTGCACAGCAAAGACAATAGCTGGTGGTATAGTCACTGATATCGCCCTGAATTTTTAACAATTAACACATATAACATGTCTAACTAGAAAAATCTGTATAAATATATTTCTGCACACAAATTTAAAAATGTCTTTTGTTCATAAAGCAGTTTCAGGAGTCCTGGAGAGAGAACTCCTGTGGTGCTTCAGTCTGAGTTATTACCTTTCAAAACAATTTGTTCACAGCAAAATCTCAGGGTTCATGTTTCAGACCAAATACCTTGAGTTCTGAGACCTTTAATTCTCTTAGCTGCAGGTGGAGTTGTGACTAGAAAGGCAAAGTAGAGAACCCCAGCTCTGTCACTTTCACTCTCCTCAGGGGACCCTGAGGACCCAAGAGGGTCTCTGGACTACAGTGGTGAAGGGTCCTTGGGTCAGAGACCTTCAGTTATGCCTCCTGTGAGATGCGCTATAACAATGCCAACCTTGTATTATCATAATGTTTAAATGAGATGTAAGTTAGAGAAGTGCTTTATAACTGCTAAAACACTATCCAGTGTTCATTACTCTTGAAATTCTAATTCAAAAAGAGACAAATATGATACCATACACAATCACTTATGAGTACCTAATGCCGGGTTAGGATGATCTGATGAAGTCTGGAGGAGACTCTACTTGGAGATCACAGGGATATTCCGAGAAGGCTCCAGAATCAGTGTTATCTCTGCATGTATGACAGAATTAACCTTCCCTGCCCTCTTTCTGGGAAATCAGGACATGACTGATTTGACGATAAAACCTACCACTCTGAAATCTCGGTGAGAAACTGATAACCACATAACCAACGGGTGTCTTCAGGAAAATTGCCCAGGATTCTCCCAAAGACCTGCTTGTTTTGTGCTGTCCTGGGTTTCTGGGGCCACGCCTTTCCCCAAAGCACCAGAACTGGGCTTCAGTCCAACACCACCAGTGTTCCCCTGGTGACCTTAACCAAGTCGGCTTCCTCTTTGAGCTTCAATTTTCTCATCTCTGAGAGGTCTATGGAAGTTTCCACCTTGCCTAGTTCACCAAATCACTGTAGGAACAAACTGCTGAGGCAATATGCAAATTGTCAAATTGATTCTAGCACTTCTCCTAGTGTCCTTTCCAGAATATCATGGGAAAGGAAAAAAGACTCAAATCTATGGAAACAGGTGGGCTTTGTCAGATGGGGTGAAGACAGGAAGTAAATTGTAAACCACTAATCTGAAGAGCAAAGGCGTGTTGACAAACAGCCAATAGGAGGTTAACAAAGAAGCTGTATTAGGAGTCAACCATGTTTCTTCCTTGGGTTTGGGGGTGGTTGGGAAGGGCATGTTTGCCAGCGGGTGCCTGTCCAGGGCTGACCTCCCTGTGAGGTTCCTGTCTTTGATGTGTTTCCAACTCGGAATTGTGCTGGCCCTGTCCTTGCTGGGTTCTTGTGAAGTACCCAGCCTGGATGGAACAAAGCACTTTATTGTGGCACATGAAAAATATCTTGGCAGAAAGGGACAATGCCAAGGCTGGGAGTGCTAAAATTAGACCTTCCGGTTCTGTTTGACTTGGCGGTTGTGTGCACAGGCTGCCAACGTGGCATCCTCCACCTCCCTCCCTCCCAGCCATGGGGTCTTGGAGAGCACAGGTGACATGACAGAGAGGAAGTACCACTTCCTCAGGCTCCCTGTGGGGATGACACATGTGCTGGGGCTACATCACCACCACTTGGAGAAGTCTGTTGAATAATCCTTCATTTGAAGGCACATCTTTCTACCTCAGCTAATTTTCAGATTAACAAAAAGCCTATCTCTTTCCCATTAACTGAAGGCCCATATTGAAACCAAAAGGAAATCCCAGAACAATTATAGGTTTACATCTTCTATTTCACTTTTACCTGAAATTGACAGCTTTATTAAGCAGAATTCAAAGAACCAGTTGTAAGTTCCTTATATCACACTGCATAATAGTATCACTGGCAACAAAGAATAGGAAAGAGAAGGGTCCTGGCCTTTCAATTAAACAAATAGGCTGAGATCCCAAAGCTAGTGCTTCGGAAAAGTCACTGACCCTTGTTCATTCAACTTTCAGTTGTGTATATAAAGAATCACCTCCAAGAGTAATGCATGGCAGTTTAGCGGTGGTGAGCAGAGCTTTCATATTTCCAGTCACTTACTATTTGTTCATGGATTATGCACTTCATTTTTACAATAATTGTATGAAGTAGATATCATGATGTTTTCATTTTGCAGCAGGAAAATAAGGCCTAGATACCTTATTTTAAGATACGTATTTAAGACACCTATTCAAGGTCACACAGCCAGAAAATAGTGGAACTGGATTTGAGCTTTTGTTCATACTGTAAGTAGGCTCTTCCCCACATCAAGCTGTTTTGACTTATTAAAGGAGATGAGAAATGAGCTCTTGTAAGGTGGAAACCTATTTCAGTATAAGGGCTCATGGTTCTCCTTCCTTGTCTGGGTGCTGCTTTGATCTATGCTTTGCTTTCCTCTAAAGAGGCAGCTGGGGTTGAGGAATGGGAGGGAGCTCACTGTTGAAGGAACTGGGAATGTTTAGTTCTGAGAAGCAAAGACTCACGAGAAGAAATCTGAGCTCTCCTCAAATAAGTGAAGGATTTACTGGCACAAAAATAGACTTATAGATCAGCATAACAGAATGGAGTGTCTAGAAATAGATCTGGCTATATATAATTATTTAATATATGATCAAGGAAGCTTTTCAGAACAAGGGAGAAAGGAAGTAAAGCTCTGTCAGTGACATCACCACTTGATAGCAGTTTAGTGAAATAAAGTCAGAAGAACAGCAATTACCACCTTTTCAAAAGTCATTAACATTTATAATAATCAACTATATAAAAACTATCAAAGAAAACTGTCAGAAACTAAAAATATGCTTGTACATAAAGCAAATACCAACAATTAAAGAATTGATTAGAATCAGAAGTGGTAACTGACCAGCATGGGAACAGGTAATTTATACCAGAATAAATAAAAAATCATAAAACAGAGAAGCATGCTGCTTATTTATCAAGGTTAAGATAGACTTTCCCAGCATTAAAGCAAAAGCAAAAACCATAAAAGATAAGATTAATTGATAGTACTATATGAAACTTCAAGGTTTAATGAAAGAGTCTAAAAACACCAAAAAAAGAAGGCAAACCTCAAAATGGGGAAAATGTGCAATTAAGTATATTTTAAGTATTGAGTATTAAAAGTGTTTAAAAATAGATAAGAGGATGTGATAAAAAAAGCTACAATCATAAACAGAATATGAACAAAAGATGAATTATCAGTGACTAAATTAAATTCAACTAATGGTAAAACAAGATCAAAAAACTCGGTAAATTGTGTGTTGGCACAATTTACTAAAAAGTACTAGAAGTCAAAAAGCATTAAATATATACCTTCTGATTCCAGGGGAATGAAGCTCTTTTTAAAAAATGTTCCAAAAGGAAAAAATTCTACACAGCAACATATTTGTTGCAGTTTTTTAAAATAATGGTAAAACTCCCAGACTGTAACCATTCCCCATTAGGGAAATGGACAGTGAATTATGGTATATTAACTCAAGGGAATATAAAATTCTGAGTACAGTGCTGAGACATGGAAAATTACTTATGATATGCTAAGTATAAAAGAGCAGACACACAATATTGAGCACATTAAAATTATGGTTATTTACTGCAAAAGTGTCAGTTATTTTCCCTCTCTTCCTCCTTACAAATCAATAAAAAAAATGCCAACTATGTATAGAAACTATGCTTGTAGCAAGATGCTGAGATGAACAAGTTGCTTATTGGTTTCTTGAGGAAATGAGTGACCCAATGAGACACGTAAGTAGGAATAATATACAAAAAAGAATAGGTAAAATTCATAATATAGAGTGATAAGCACATTCTTCCAATACACAAGATTCTATATTAACAAATTAATGTTAAATGGTGAGAAGTATCCAGGGGATTACCATATTAACTTATTAAAATATGAGAACTTGGAAAGGTCTTTGTAAAATATGATTCATCTCCCTATTACAGAATTGAGAAGTCTGTAATACTCTAAAGGTAGAAAGGCAGAGCTACCGTGAGAACAAGAATCAGGTTTTCTAACTTCCAATTTCAGACTTTTTCTATTAGCTTCTAGATTGACTTAAAGGCTTTGACCTTCCAATAACCCAGAGTAAGGGCAATCACTTGCATTTTTTGGTAATGAAGGATGTTCCTGTGGTCTTAGTTTGCTATAGGACTTGTCATAACTGTAGGAACCTGAGCTGCTTCTCTGTTCTCCAATTTGGTAGATGACCAGCGACCAATCTGCCTTATCTCCTTCCTTGCATCCCTTCACTTTTTTCATGAACTGGAAGCAGACAGGTGCAACCAGCCTCTTAAGAAAGCTTATTGGCTTCTATTTAGTGAAATAGTGATGTTTTTCAAATTAGCAAAAATTTCTTTCTATTATCTGCTACTGCAGATACTCCTCCAACCTGATGAGTGCTTTGATAAAACTACTTGTAAACATCTTTTTTTCATTTTCAAAAGCATTAACTTTAATGCCTACAAAGAAATTTCTGTGGTTAAAATGTGGATAACAGCTTAAGATAAGAGTTAAGTTGTAACTAAACTAGGAAAACAAAGGTAGTGTTTGGTGGCAGATCTAGAAATATTAGTAATTTTCAAAAAGTACCTCACAAAATTAAGACTTGAATGTTCTTGTTACCTGGTAAAGGGCTTGTATCAAAAAACAAACTATAGCAAATTGAGCTAGAAAGCAAGATTCTATATTCATTAAGAACAAATCATGAAAGATATTCAAGAATAAACTTCGTATGTGTCAAGAGTTTATGGAGACAATTACAGAACTTCATGAAAGAGACCTAATCAAATTGGAACTTTATATATTATAGAGGGTACATAATAAAATGCCAGAAAAGGAAAGTCAAAATAAATAAAATTGCATTAGGGTAATATTGCCTAAAGAGCAAAAGTAAAATCAGACCCAACCTCACACCAATCACAAAGATATATTAAATGTAATATATACAAACTAAATGTAATATACACAGATAAATGCAGCTAGCTTAAAATTAAACACTTTTTTAAAGACAAAAAAGTTAAATAAATGAGAGGCAGAGAAGATATCTGCTTAGCATATAATAAATACTTAGAATGTCTAAAGAATTTCAAATAATGAATGAAAAAAGCAAACTGTTCAATTGAAAATTAAGTGTATGAATGAATCATTCTATAGAGAAGGAAACACAACTGGTCAATAAAGAATAGGAAAATGAAAAATCCAAAAGGACAATTTTTAAAATATGAGTCTGATAAAACTATTTACAAATATGCTGATACCAGATATCTGCAAGATACAGAGAAATATGAGGTCTTAAATATATTGCTGATTGGAATAATAACTGTTCTATCTCCATTGGAGAACAATTTAGTAATACCTAATACAGAAGAAAATACATACAGAACATGACCCAGCAATTTTATCCTAACACATATACACTAGATAAATCGTACAGCACAAAGTAACAACCTAAATGCTCATCAAAGAGAGAATGAATAGTTAGAGATATAATCACATGATGATATACTATATAGTGACTATAAATGAATGAACTATTTATGAACAGAAATGGCTATAAAAAAGTTTTTGAGAGGAGTAGGAGAGTGATACTTGCATTATGACAGCATCTACTTAAATATCAGAAAGCCAACAGAACTAGATTGTTTCAGGAAGAAGAGAAGTGAGTGGGAATGAGAAAGACATAAAGATAATTTCAAAATATGAGAACATAATAATATTTATGAGTTCTAGGCAGTAGCCCAGATAGATATTTATTAACTTATTCTCTGAACTTCTCTGTATGTTTGAAATCTTTCACAACAGAAAACATTTTCTTTTAAAGTGCTTTGTCATTCAGCTCCTTTCTAATCCTGATGACTTTTTCATAGGTCGTTGTTGAAGATTAACTCATCAAATGAATTGGATGCCATCTATGATTTTGGATAATAATGTTTTCTTCCAGTTCCCATCACAGAGAGTAATCATGTTCATTTCAAAGAAAACGTGACAGGATACTGGAGAGAAAATTGCATATTGCATCTAAAAATTTTACTGACTGATTTAAAGCATGTCCAGTTTAAGTTTAGGAGAAAGTATATTTCTCTGACCCTCCATTGGTAATTCTCAAGTGACTTCAGTTGTGAGACACACATTTGGCAACACAATGGAAATTCAAGTTAGAATCGACTGTCTGTGGCTGTGTTTTTAGTACTATGATTGCACCTGCAATCTAATACATCTTCAGGGCAATTTCCATACAAGGTAATTACTTACTGAATCCACTTGACTCTGGGACATGACACGGGAACCCTATAAAATCATCTATAATCACTTGAGATGTCTGTTAATATTTTCCCAATTTCTGGTCTTGAGCATTGGAATGATTTCTTAAAGACGGTCTTAGGACAGCCTTAGGAATGGTGTAAGAAAGTCCATTTAATGCTCAATACCCATTTCAGTGTCAAAATGGAACACAATCTTTGGCCAACTATCTTGGCATAATTACTTTTAGTGTTAGGCACTGAGAGCATATTTTGGGTCTGAAAGACTCAAGAACAATTTGGAATAGGTTATAAATTCACACAGGAACACTTATTTAAATGTAAGATGAAACAAATCAGAAACTAGCTCTTGTTTCCCTATTTTGAAACCTTTCTTTCCTAAAATGCTTTGGTTTAATTTTACTGTACTTGATATATTTTTCTCCACCTAACTGGAACCCTTTCTGAGGCAAGGAGGAAAACAAAATACAAGGAAACAGAGAAGAGCAGTATTTTCAAAAAAGTCATTAAAGGAGTTGACTTAGAAAAAAAAATCTTTAGAAATAAGGTCATAACATTAGTCTATACAACAACTCTGTAAGAAAGGGGGAAAAGGGAGCACCAACGGAACATTTATGTGGATTTGGGGACTTTGATGATGGAAATGAATTGAAAACATGTATTTGAGGAGGCTGGCACCTATAGTCACAAAAGAAGCATAATGAAACCAATTTTAAATCTGAATTTTTTTTTTAAGTGGGCATATAGGAAAAAGGTCAGAGAGAAATATGCCAAATAATCACTTCAGATATTAGAATGATGATTTTTATTTAAAGATTTTATTAAAGATTTTTGAAAAGATTCTGATTATCATCAAATATGGCTAGTCTTTATAATAAAAATTTCATTTTAAAAGGATTTATGAGTTGTTGATGGCAATTCTCAAATGTTTAGCAATTGTTTAATTGATTAAGAGATGTCTAAACCTAACCAATTTCACTGACCAGTCAATGTTATCAATTTTGCTTGGCTTGACTTCAGTTGTTATTATTTGGTATTAGACATACAATAGTGAGTGAAGTCAAGCCCAACTAAACACTCTGGCTATAATGAGCTTGCAAACAGCTCAAGCTCTGGAGTCAAAGGTCTCTGCTGAAGACCACGCACAGTGCTCACTCTCCCAAACTTCACTTCCTTCTTATTTCTTGTGTTAAGTGGACATGATACAGTAGGCCAACTGGATTTGCTCTGAAGATAATGTATTAAATATGAAGGCCATACATGCATGTCAAATTATTTTTGTTGAGTAATAAATGGTTCCCTTCCCCATCTCATCTTGATTATCCCTTGCCCAACATACTAACCCTACCAGGTATCAACAGTAACTTATCTTCTTCTAACTGAAATGATTTTATCTGTAACTTCATATTCAGAGTACTGTCAAGATGGTTTAAGGCAGAGATAACCAAACACCAATCAAGGTTGGGTCACTGGTCCAAGAGTGACTCAGCAAAGGCCAACTGATGAGGATGGATTGTGCGGAGAGTTTTGCAAAATGAGACGCAAGTAATCAGACTTGCGCCTTCAGGGATTTGGAATGGAAGACAGATGGTACTGGATCCTTCATCAATAGTGAATGCTGCAGAGAGAGAAGCTGAGATGCTATGTATAGATAAAGGAACATCTTGGATCCCACAAGACCAAGAAAAGGAGGCAACAGCAAATCTCTAGATTTCTGCTGGTTCCTGAAGACACTGGAGGTCTGATATTTATATTTAAAGTAAATCTTCTTTGTATAATAATGCTCACAACCAGGCAAAATGGTTTTCACATGATATATGCCCACACTGGAGATTCTCATTCTCAACCTAGAGCCTAGTTTATACCAGAGCAGAGAGAATACCTCCTTATATAATCTTACAGCTCTAAATGCCAATTGTAGGAAACAAAAATAAGTTATTTTTCTTAATTTTAAAGAACATGCAGTTCTTAAAGATAAATAGTAGCTTTCATTGAACAAAAATGTTTGTGATCATTTGGAAGATAAACTCTTGTCTGTGACTCTGTTGGGGTAAAATCTTGAGGCAGGAGAATCTACTAAATTATTATAAAGGGTCTCGAAATGCATATGAACACTAAATCTTGAAGCTGAATAGTTTATATTTCACAAGTCATTGTGATATTTAACAAATATATACATGTCATTGCTATTAATAATAACTGTCCTTTCAATCAACTAACAAAATTACAGTTCCTAACCTTGAGGGTTGAAAAAGTGGTTGATATTACAAAGAAGTCCTAGATGTGTAAAGCATCTGGAGATGACAGTGAACACCCAGTACAAACTGTACACTCGGGAAAACCTCTTTAGATTTGAATGGGACCTCCCTGGAGCTGAATAGAAGTAGTGTTGTCAGCAGTATTGCAGACCCTGCTGGCTGGGGGAGAGTACTTGGTTTCTGTTACATTTTTCCAAACTTTGGCTTGAATTTAAAATATGATTATTTTTTGTGCTGATTATTTTGGTATTACATTTTAAAAGAACAATTTACCTAAAATTAAAATATTTATTATACTATTAACCCTTTGTTAAAACCAGTATGATAGAAATTTCCAATTTCCATCAAGATCATTTTCTCTCTTATTCTTTACTAATACAACCCCCAAGTTTAAGCTGTTTTTCATAATGTTACTAAATTCTGGCCAAAGACACAAATGCCCGTTTCCAGGTATGACCAAGGGAAGTGTCTTTAAAAGGAGAGGGCATGCCCTACATTTCCTCTTCCTTCTTCTTATTGGACAGAAAGAAAACGTGGCTGCAGACAAGCTGGGTTGTGAGATGGAAGTCACCTGCTCATGGAGGCTGAACTAAGGGCAGAGGGTCCCTTAGAACTTGTGAGGAGCCCCTGCTCCTCTCCACCACCATCAACCCTCATTGCATGCCTGTGGATTTGCTTGAATGAGAAATGAATTTTTTATTTAACCCATTGTTATTTGAAGTGCTAATCACATTAAACTGAATCTAGTTCTCTTCCCAAGAAGTTTACAATGTGTAATAGTGAAAGTGTACATCTAACATCTTAAAGATAATTTGTAAATACTTGCTGCAAAAACAAAAAGGCCAAACCGATGCTTTTATCAGAATATTGGCTATGATCTAGGGAGCTTTGAACTTAAAATAATGACAGTAATAGTCATAATAGCTATGTTGTGACTGCTTCAGGGAGACAACTTTTTTCTTTTTTTGAGACTAGGTCTCACTATGTTGCCCGGGGTACCGCAGACTCAAGCGATCCCCAGCAGCAGTCTCCCAGGTAGCTGTGACTATAGGCACCCACCACAGCGCCTGGCTGATTTTTCGAGACCAGATCTCGCTATGTTGCCTGGGGTAGTCTTGAACCCGCAAATTTAAGCAATCCCAAGCCTCTTGCCTCCCAGCACTTGGACAACAGGCGAGAGAAACAGACTTTCAAGTCTCACTGTGTTGCTACTTATTGTGTCTGTGATGTTGGGCATATCACTTACTGTTTATTAGCCCCGCTTCCTCTTCTTCATAATGGGGCTATTAGTATGAGTTATCAAGAACGATACATAAATAAATGCCTCTAATGAAAGCAATATACATTAATGACATGCACTATAATTAATCTTATCCCTAAAATCACCGTGACTACTTCCTCTAAAACTCGGACATCAAATGATAACTAAGAAGCAATATATATAATTTAATTATCACTATAATACTATCACACAGATATCATTATATAACTGCCATAGATAAAATGAGTCCTATGACTCAGAATATTTTGTGACAGACCATGATTACAAAATTCACATTTCTGGCTGGGCACAATGGTATATGCCTTTAATTGCAGCCTACAGAAGCAAGGCTGAGGCTAGGAATTGCTTGAGTCAGCAGGTTCGAGACCCACCCGGGGCAACATAGCGAGACCTAGCCTCAAAAAACAGCTGGGCATGGTGGTGCATGCCTGTAATCCCAGTTACCTGGGAAGCTGAGGCTGGCAATCACTTGAGTCCACAATACCCCAGGCAATGTGAGCCTGTGGTTCCCCAGGCAACAAAGAGAAACCTAGTCTCAAAAACAAAACAACAAAACAAAACAAAACATGACACTATCTCATTTAATTTGATCATGAATTTATAAGCCTTCATTTTTTTTCACCCATTATAAGTTGTTTTTTGGCTACCTCTGTCCCTTTTTCCTTCCACTCTCCTTCTTAGCATCAAAAGGTCATTTATTAGTGTTTGATAAGTTTTTTTTAAATAAGTATTTTGCTTTGTCAAATTGTCTGCTATGTAAACATCAGATATTGGTGATTCTGATTTGCTTTAATTCCCTCCAACACCTTTCATTTGACTGCAACTGGCAACAGTTCATCTGTAAGCCTTTAAAGTACATGTCAGACACATGCATTTGAAAGTATTTCTCTGCCATTATTATGTGCTCTGGCTCCTGTCCCTTTGGTCAGTAATCACATCCAGCTTCCCTTTGTTCCTTTTGTCTAGTTCATTCCTAACCTTGGTATCCATCAGATCATCCCACCTTCACTCCTCATTCTAGGGAGGTTTCCGTGTGATATGTCCCAGAATTGTCCCCACAGCACTCTTTGCCTTTGTCATGCAAAGTCTGATCAGGCAATCAGTTCATGGGTTATCTTCACCATTGGAACAGCTTTGAGAGGGCAGGAGTGAAGCCGTGTATGCTCAGAAAACATCGTCGGTGCCTAATAAACACCTGGTGAATAAACGAAAGTCACCTGTAACATGATGGAACCAAAGAGGCACCCTGGTCTGTAGAAAGACTCAAGGGTCTTGATCCCATGAAAGATGACAGGGGTTTGGGAAGAGCATCTGACACACAGGTGCTGGCAAATATCTCCTGTAGTAACCATCCCAGTGAAAGAGTGTAGCTCTTGTGATGGTGGACTGACATCAAAGGCGCTGTTGCCCTCTAGATTGGGGGACTTGTAAGTGGCAGAGGATGTGGGAGAGGCTGGGAGCAAGAAGAGATGCAGTGAAACCTCCTTCTTGAGCCCCAGAAACAGTAAACAGGTCTTGGAAGCGATCCCAGGAGGTTAAGCTGGAAACAGAGACCTCAGTGGATTTCCTTCGAATCTATTACTTCAAACAGTTCAAAATAGTTCTCCTGATTACATTAACTTACAGCATCAGGTATTTTTTCATGGTGCTTAAGATTATGATTTTAGTCTATTTTGTGTTTATGTAATAACTGATTCTCTGATTAGACTGATCCCTCTGAAATCAGGGGTTTGGGCTGTTTCACCTCATACATCTAGTGTTGGGCAAATAGCACATGTTTAGAAATACTTGTTGAAGATTGGATGAAGTGACGAAATAGAGAAATATTATCTCATATAAAAACAACAAGGTGAGTGAGGAAAAAGAATAAAGATGCTTGGAATCTTAGAGCAATCACCTACAATCGTTATGATTTTATGCAAATAACTCAATCCCTGTAAGTTTCCATTTCTTCCTCTAAAGTCAGGATAACTGGGGTTGTTGTGAATATGAGTGACAGTATATTCCTAAAGCAAAGCCCCAGAGACACAGAGATATGTGCCATGAATGTTTACAAACAGCAACAGTGCCTCAAAAAGCATCTCTTCCCCTCTCCCCTTGTTGAATTAACCGTAGAAAGTTTCAGAAAATCCAAAGATAAAAACAAGGTATAAGAAATTGTGAAAAGCAGAAAGAACTCAAATAATGAACCTAGATAGATATGAGGTTCCTTTTGGCCCTGAAATATCTTACTCATGGGACCAGTGATTCCCACAGGATTCCCGTTCCATCTCCCAGACAAGCATATTCACTCTATCCCCAGGCATGGTGTGCTTTGTGCATGATGTTACTTAATCTTCACAAGGATGATGCAGGTTGAATGAACATTTCCCATCTCTATATGGTGAACAGGAGTCTTGCATTTAGTGAGTGGTGGTGCTGGGTTTGAATCTGTAGTAGATGCGACCTTAGTGTCACTTCTATTCCAATGTTCACTCATCACTTTTAATGGTCTTACTGATTTAAAAAATGATGAATGATCCGGTCCTATTTTATGAGTTGTTTCCTTGTATTTGGCTGTTCTCATATATGTCTCCTCCATTTTGGAAATAGGTTTCTTTTAATAACCAATTCGTATGTGTAGGTTCATCAGTGTTGGGTTTTCAGTGGAATGTGGGCCCTGCCTCATTTTGTACAGAAGTCTTTTAAAAACTAACCTGATTTTCAGCAAAAATCAGGATGCAGGAGTTTTCGACCAGAAGTAAAAGTCTATGAACCTGGAGCCACTAAGAGCTTGGCTGCGTTTGTATTTGCTATTTTGTATGGCATAATGTTTGAAGATGCAAAGATACCAGGCTGGGACTCTGCTTGACCCAAGTATCATTGAACCCTCTTTAAATACCTGGCCCACTTTCTTTAGCTCCTGCTTTGTACCATGAGCTTCTTGAAGACAGGGATTTTTCTTAAGGACCTTTGTATTCTGGGGCCAGACACAATCCCTGGCATGTGGTGGAAGACAGAGATATTTGCTGTGGGAGGAAGAGTCTGTTTGTTTTGAGCCTCCAGGGAGTGTCAAAGTGGGGGATCAACTCTGGTCCAGCAAAACAATGACTGAAGAATGGAATTCATTGTTCACCACCTTCTGGGAACCCAAAGGCTTTTTATTTAGTGACTCTAACAAGATTTATTTGAAAGTAAAAACAAATTTGGAATATATTTAAGTTAAGTTCTGTTTGAAAGCACCTAAGGATGCTCCCTGAGGCACGTTAGATATATGGACCTGTGAGAGATTCAGAGATTGATGAGGCCCTGAGTCGACTTTCTAGGAATCCACAGACCATGAAGAGGCAATAACATACTGCTAGAAAAGAGATGAAAAGGAGGAAGATGATGGTGGTAGTCTAATAATAGTAAAGACAAAGCCTGTTTTATACAGGACTGTATTTACCAGTGTTTTGAACTCTCAGCCTAAACTTGGTTTTCTTTCCTCCTTCCCCCCTCCAAAACAAAATGATGGAAGTGGTGGAGTTTCACATAATTGTAGGTAGATTTTGATCAGAAGCTTGTCAGAGCTTCTGAAAAGAACACAGCCATTGCTTATAAAATCAGTTTCCAAAATTTTTAGCTAGTTTAGATGAATAGTCTGTGAAGTACTAGTTGTTATAATTTTTCAGAGTTACTATTCTCTAGGATCCTCTCCTCTCTGTTATGAAACAAGACTCACTTCAAAGAAGCTACTAACTCTTTCAGAAATGTCCAGAAATCTATGCCAAGGACACTAGTTAAGCTCTCCTTAAAATGACAGTTAAATATGGACACAGGTATTCCCATCACTGGTATTTGAAAATCTGTTGTGTATAAGACAAGAGAGAGGTAAATGTTGTCCACACATATGATGTAGTGCTAGCTGTTAAAATTACACTTGTTAAGAGTTTTAATTACAAAGGTCACATTAAGGGACAAAAAGTAGGATCCAATGTAAAGGGAGGAGTGGTCTCAGTTAGAAAATAATATATAAACTAGGAAAACATAATCTATAAATAACCAATAGTATAGTCTTCTATGTTTTGCATTCCAAATATGTTAGAAGGAGTATTACTTTTTATTCAGAAGAGAGTGTTATTAAGCTTTTATAGGAGCACCTTTACAGCTTTCAAGGAAGCTCACTTAAGAGCTACTGTAATGCAGATACTTGAAGAACCAGTTATTTGTTCAGTGAATCACCTGGACTACCAACAACAACCCTCTTTAAATCTCATTCATAGTTTGATCAAATGAGCTTGTAAAAATTGAAGAGAAATTATTCTAAAAGAAAAAAGTGGTCTGTCATCTTCACTTCATGAAAGAAGAAAAATCCTGCACTTATATCTTATCGTCAGTAGGCACAAAACCAGAATATCCTTTTAGAATTTGGCAACTTCCATCATGATGATAACCATCAGTAATGACGAAGCTAGATCCAGATTCAGAGAAGTGACTTGATTCTTGTTTATTTGTCATAGAAACCAGTAACTGCAATTCAGGGAAACTGGCTGGATCACCCTAGGGCTTGTTAACCTTTTTTTTTTTTAATTAATTATTTTTAGTTGAGGTTATATCCGGTTACCTCCATTTGGTATTGACACTATAGTGCAACCACCCCAGCTCACCCATATTCCACCACTATAGACCACAGTATTTCCTTCAGGGATTATTCTTTCCCCTCCTCCACCTTTTCCCTCCTTGGTACTTCAGTTCTATACTCAATCTTCTTTGGATTCTATCAGGTCCCAAGGGGTTTCCATTCACAGATGTATAACCTCATCAATCAGGACAAAAATCTGCATTCTCCCTACCAGTTCTTACCAAAGTCAAAATTCTTTTGAATGATAATTTCACTTTATTTCTTAATTTAAATTAGAAACTCTTTGAAGACAGAAAATCTGATTTCATTAGTAAAAGGTAAATGTCAGTTACATACTAGGGTTCTGTTAGGTATTTAATACACATTATCTTTAGTTTTCATAGCAATTTTTATGAACTATTATAGTTTACCTTTAACAAAGCTGAAGCTCAGATTAAATCAGTTGCCTAAGGCCAACAGCCATTAAGTGGGAGAGGGAAGAAAGGCAATTTTTTGTTTTGTTTTTTGTTTTCAGGAAGGTAGGTAAATTAGAAAAAAACAGAAAGAAGAAGGCACCTTCACAGACACAGGTAGGTAGTCTGCCTAGAGCCTGATTTCAAATTTGGTTCTGCATTTCAGTCCAGTGTTCTTCCCACTGGCCATGTTGTTGCTGTCTGCTCTTTAGATTTAGAACTTCAGACTATCTATTTTATACTCTCAGAAACTGAGACCCTAAGGAATAAAGTCATCTAGCCAAGTTTTTATATAAACTCAAATCAGAATCAGATTAAATGCCACTATTTTTGTTTTTTTAACTATGCTGCATTTGCAATGTTATATTAGCCTCTGCCAATTAAAGCTAACCTCTTCGAAAATAATACCAATTTTTAGTTTTTTCCTATCATTTTTAATTGATATGGAATAAAAATATAATATCACCATTTTTTCTGAATCTGAGATCACTTTAAAGTCAGATATTTTCTTCCTTTTCATGTAGTAAATTAGATAGAACTATAAACAAGTCAGTGGGGAGAATTCAGAGGCATTACTCATTAGCCACTTTGGCACATTTGTGGTCCAATTTCTATCCAGAAACAAAATGGGAGAGCTCTCCAAGGATCAATAGCCAAAGCACTCCAAGAAGTTTCCTCAAGCTTCTTGGCCTATTATTCTGTATTTTCCTTTTAAACATTTTTAGGGAAGAAACCTAGCATTCATTAAATATCTTTTACATGCCAGAAACTGTTCACAGTGCTTTTGCTGACATTACATTATTAATCCTTGCACTGAATATTGAGGGTAAAAATTTCTTCTCCCCAAACTTAACTAATGTTTTCATCTTTGAAGTCATGTCTCTTCTATCCAAACCACACTTTTTTTTTTTCCTAGCAAGAAATGGTTGATTCTTATCTGAAAAGGATTGCTATTAGCCAACTGGGCTCTATAGACCTTATCCAGATGCTGATTTAAATAAACTATACCATGCACTAAACTATACCATACCTGACTAGGAACTTGAGGGTTTGAAATGATTTTGTGAGTATGACAATTATGAAAGTATGAGTATGAAAATTATGCATATATTTTAAAAAGTCCTTATATGATATGTGTTAGATGTTAAAGGTGCAGTGATGTAATGCTTAGTTTTTCTAACTAACCTATGGGGGTGGGGGGAGGATGGGGATAAAAGTGAAGTAAAGTGCCCTTAATTTAAAGTGGGTGATGGGCACATATGAGTTCATGACATGTTGTATTGGCAATACCACACTTTCAAAGAAATGGAAATCATGGGGTAGGCTGCCCAAAGAGCAAGATCCTGGCCTTTTTACTCATGGAAGAGTTATATAGCATCAATCATATCATGTAGGAAAACAAATAGGAAAGGGGTGGGTGAAACTGAAAATGGGATTATGTTATCTAGGGTTTGGGGGGAGCAGTGAGTCTGCTGACCGTATGTCTATTTGACGATCTAATAATGTAGTTGAAAGCATACTTCTGATCCCTACCCTGGTTCCAGTCTCATCAACATGGTATTACACTGGATGAAAAGTTACCCTCTAGTCAACAGCCCTTGCGATGTTTCTGGTTATACCTCATGATGTATAACTATTGGCCCAGGGCAACCAAGCATCCTGTTCTTGTTTAACTCAAAAGGAGCCTTGTAAGGTCTGGAATACTATATTCTTTTAGGTCAGATAACTGACTGACCGGTTCTTTCTGACTTTGCATTGGGATGCTGAACTCCACGTATCCAAGATGGTGGCCAAGCAGGTTTGTCTAAGTCTAGTGGACCCACAATTACATTATCCTCGTCAAATGTGTTTGTTTTCTGTGATGAGAGTTAAAAAGGAAAAGCCTGTGTGATGGCAGAGTCCTGGGTTTAAATGATTTTATCACTTCAGGCTGTGTAACCTTGGGCAAATTATTTTCCCAGACACAGTTTGTCATAAAACAGTTTTACCTACAGAATCTCACCTCACAAGACTGTAATGTTGACTTAGTGAAGTAATATGTATAAAAATCCAACTCAGAGCCCTATCCACTAAGGTCATTGCTGCACCCACTTAATATTAATACAAATAATAGCATACTTGAGCTCTGCTTTTATTCCCTCATTTCCTCTGGTGACAGCTTAGAAATAACTTCCAATATTCAGATGAATTCAGCTTTGGTTAAGAGTGAAGGATGAAGGCTCTCAACCACTCTGTGGGTGGTCTTCTACGAGCATCACTCTAGAAGATATCACCTTTCTATTTTCTCCTGTGCCAATGGTGACCTGGAGCCAGACCACTTTTTCTGCCACTCCATTCCACACTGCCTTCATCCTTCTAATCTCTATACCAGCAATTCCAGTCTAGACATGTTTGAGGAATGAGTCCTATGTCACTTTGTATTGTTTCTTTTAAAACCAGTTTATTGAATGGGTTAACAATACAACTTGATTCGCTCATGAATATCTCAACTTGGCTCTATTGTGTTTCCCTTTCTCTGTCCAGGATTATATATTGGTTTGATTTATATTTTATCAGGTCACTTGCAGGTATCAAAGTGGTGGTTTCTAGCTATTAAATAGTTTAGTCTAATTTAAATATAAATTTCTACTGTATTCTCAATCCAGTCTCTCTCAGCTCAATTTCGAACTAAGATTTTACAATTGAGCAGTGGGAAAGAGATTGTAGTCTGTTCTTTCCTACTGCTTACCTCTCTCCTCCACGATTTGCTCTTTACTTCTAGGCAGGGGGCAAGAAAGGGGGTTTATAGGAAATGGGTAAAGTCTTACTTATGCACATTTTCGGTGAATGAGATGCCCAACACTCCTTATCCCAGGGTGTTTGTGTATTCTGTACCAACTCCTCACTGGGGATTTCCACATTTAACACTTCACTGATGGGCAACATGCAGCTCATTCCTTATTGCTCCTACTCTGCTGTCTTCTATTGGTGCTTCTCTCCAGTGGGGACTGAAAAACTGATCAAACATAGCATGCTCTTTCAAAGGATTTCTAGTTTTATGGAAAAACTGGCATATACCCAGGTAACTATAAAATCAGCTGTGATAAGAGGACTCACCCCCCACACCCAAGCCCTAGATGACATAAGACCATTTTTATTTCACTCAATCTTTTCTCTTTTCTCATACCACACATGATTGATGTTCTGATTATTCACTTTTGTCTAGAATGACCAGGGGAGACTCCTAAAGAAGGATCCAATTCTGATAAGAGCTGTGGAAAGTTCATGAGAAATAATTTCTATTGTCCCTGAAAAAAAACCATTATCTCTGTTGGTTGGCCCTGACAAGCACAAGATTTGTCCAAAATAGATTCCCTTTGGGGACACACACACACACACACACACACACACGCATGCATGCGTGCATGCACACATGAGTCTCTTGTTTCATCAATTTCACCGCCCTTTCATTGCTCCGATGCATATACACATTATGATTCTCAGTAAAGGAGGACCAGTTATCTTCATAGACTGCTTTACCCCAATAGGATGGAAATCTTCGATCTAAGACTTCCCTATTAGAATACACATGGCAATGACCATGGTTGACTTTCCAATAAAGTCTCTCTGGAAATTGGAAAAATGCTCACTCCCCTGAGAAATGACTGTGGGCTCAAATTCTGTAAGGATAACATGAGAAATTCTAAGAAAAACTTGAAAGATAGAGATGCATCTGAAACCTTAATGACTTAGGTTTATTAATCACAGTGTCTTGCAGATAAGGAAGCAAGTTAGTCATGTACTTACCTCCAAATTTAATCCACCCACCCTTTCAACTCTGCCATTTAATATACAACAATTTCTAGTAAGCCTTTCCTGTAGCACTGATTTGTTAAGAAGCTACCTGCACTTGAATATTTCACTTGAAAAATGTAAAGCAAATCTCTGACAGGAACTCGAGTGTGTAGTGTATATATCAAGTGTGCATGTATGTGTGTAGCTACCTGCTTGTTTGTGCATCTCTTCCTAACCCTGCCTTGAGGACCATTCTCTACCCTCAGTCAACATGCATCAGTGCACCATCTACACACACTCAGGAAATGAGGCTCTGATGTACTAATCCTGAGTTGAACTAGGTCTGTATTACATGCACCACTATGACCTCCTTTCAACCATCTCCTGAGTGTTGTATAATGGATATTTATTTGAAAAGCAAATGATATGTAAGTGATAGTACTGGAGCTAGCACAAGGAATGCCAAGGTGGTATCACTGGAATTTTCCTCAGGGGTTCAAGGCACCTCATAGTAAAGGTACAGGAAAAGGAAAAGGGGGGTGAAGATTAGAAGGAGGTAAAAGGTTCACAGATGTCCTCTAACATAATTTATAAAGAGGATCATAGAGGTAAATGATCTGCTAGGGGGAGGACTACAAAACCATATGTTCACATATTAACATACATGTGCAAGTGCACGCACACATTCACACCCTACAAGGTAAATGTATTACCTCTATTTCATAAGTGAGAGAATATATGAAAAATTCAATTAGATCTAAAAGTTGTGTCCTATCATATGAATCACTTGAGACTCTTACTATAAAGAAAAGTCTCAGAACTTACATACAATTTTCAAAGACAACAAAGGGAAACGAAGGATGCTTTTTTGGAAAACAAGATTAGATATATATACTGGAGCTTCTCTAATAAACAGGACAGAAAACAAGAGGAGAAAGGAGGAAAAACTTGAGGGGAAGTGAAAAGACTCTGAGAAGAATTAAAGACAGTGAGACCATTTAGATTTTATCTTTGTGTTGGCTTGTGTTTGAACTACTAGAAAAAATTTTCAATTCAGTAGACAAGAGGGCCTAGGAGGAATATTTTCCTTCCTGTATAAGTCCGGGGAGAAAAGAGTGAGAATATAAGAGTCTTTTCACAGAAATATATGGAAAGGCTAGTCATAAGGTAAGTTGGTGAGGGGAGAGTCTCAGATAAACATTCCTTTTGTGAACATTACTTAATGGTAGAATTATCATAGTATAATATTTAAACCAAATCGCAGGGCTCTTAAGATGCTTTTTATTGAGTTATTAAAGTTCAGTGACCAAATGGAGGTTTGAGTAGAAAATAAGGAACGGATTATTTAGTTACATTGAAAAATAACTAATAGATGATCTTAATATACTCAAATATATACTTAGTCCTATTCTGCACAGAAGCAAGCTTCAAAATATCCTCTTCACCCTATATTCTGTTGTGTTCCATTGCATGCTGGTATTTTGGGGTAAGTTAATTATGGTAAAGAGAAGGTAAAATGGGAAGGGGATACATCTAGAGAAAGAAGGGGAGATGGGCAGTTTGAGGTTTCAGCACAGGCATTTCTTCTAGAAACGTTCCTTGTTATGTATCTGTTCCACCTTTCAATTTCTCTTGACTTACTGAATTGCTTTTGTCTTTACATATAAATTTCTTGATGCCTGAGCTTGTGGCTTATTGAATGTTGAAACCACTGTGACAGCACAGCACTTGGCACACTGACTTGGTTGGTATCTTTTTGTAAGGTAAGATGCTCATCGTTAAGTGTTCACTGCCATTCAGCTGTTTGATTCCTTACTCAGTCTCCCATGACTGGGATCCACATAAGGTGGATTATGAATATTGATTTCTAAAGAAAGGGGTGAGACTGATATTTTTAACTATCATATCTTCTATACTTTCAATGAACAATTATATTCTCCACATATATAATCTTCATTTTTCTATTCATGAATCTTATGGAAACTGAGGCAGAGAGGTTAAAAACATGGCCAAGGACATAAAACTAACAAACGTGTGGGACTGGACATTTTATTTAAGTGTATTTAGTTTTGTGTTTTCTTTTGAACCAGTTGTAAACTCAATAAGAAGGGACATTTCCATTTATAAGCTAAAAATAAAGATTAAATGGTTTATCTCACAAAAGAACTATAAACATTTAAAAGAAAATTGATCAATTTGTATGCTGAATTTAAATGGATTTTACAATTTTTTTAATATTTTTCATAAAATTTCCTACAGGAACAAGGAAGTAAACAATCAAAAACTTTATGTATAAATTTAAAAAAACACTAGAATTTCTGGAATAAACAAAATTGATAGCTTCCCATTAATTCAAAACATCAGATGTCAAAGAATTCCAAGAACAAAAAATTAGTGCAACACTGTTTAGTACATTAAAAATAAGGTACTACATTAAATAAGCATGTCAACAAAAGTATAATGATTAATGGATCTCCAATGAGACCTTGCACTGATATTTTAAGATTGTTTTTTAAAAAATCAGAACTAGACATGACAATGACAAATTAATAAAACCAATGCAAAACATAAAACATCAGAAACTCTTGAAGCATCAAAGTCTACTATTTTAAGAAAACTTCAGCCTCAATAAACATTCCAAAATATGAAACAACAGAAATAATGAGGACCTAATTGTTTGCATTAGAAAAATTTCCCAACTCTAAATAACATTCAACATGTTAATGATTTGCAAGAAAATCTATTTACATTCAGCTTCTCAAAAGTTCATAGTCTTTCAGATACTAAGAGATAATAAACAAGAACCAAAAAAAAGAAAAAGAAAATGCATTTAAAGTGACAGATTTCTATTTTCAGAAAAGACCCTATAAAAGCAAGAATAAAGAAAACTAAGGACTCATTCCATAAATCCAAATAATTGCCTGTACATTTAAATGATTTTTAATACTTTGCTTTTATGGGTCGTATTTTGAAAAATGAAATCTCTTTGATTAAGAGAGCCCTATTTTCTATAAAAAATTTCAGCAACTATATTAGGTATGTTGAACTTGAAGGCCACTTGGTGAATGAGAGTACTGCATGTCTCCATTGTAATTTAGAGCAAAAGAAAATAGATTGCTCACCTGAAAAAAATCCAACAACATGTTAGAAATTCAGTGTATTATCTTCAAAAAAAAATGAACAATTGTGGTTTCCCAGCAGGTCATCTGTGTTAGAATTACAATGAATTAAGGCAGCAGAGAAACCCAGAGGATGAAGAGCTATGACAAATAATATGACTCGCATGTTTAAGTTTGCTGATAAGGGGTATAGAACATCTTCGTAATATATTCACAGGTACCTTATTATTAAAGTGTCAAATCTCTTTGAGGATTCTTCAGTAATTTGCTATTCCATTTCTGTTTCATTCATTAAATAGCTTCTAACGCATCCCCAAGATCCTCATTTGTGAAGTTCTCAATGAATCAAGCTGAGAGCAACTCAAACTATTTTGATTCACTTAAGAGAGCATGAAGTTATCTTTAGAAACAAACTGTAAATGAGAAATGCAGTGTTGTGGTCCCATCATGGTGTGAAAAGTTAAAATAATTCCATGGCTCAAAAGACCATGATCTAAATAAATGGCACACAGAGCTAGCATAGTCTAGGTTTAGACTTCCTCTTCTACTTGCTAATATCAGTTCTTTAAATAGGAAAGAATAGTTTATATTTTTAAGAGACAAGAAGGAGGATACTTATGTAAGTGGCATAAACTACTCATACAGGTATTAATATAGTGCTTTTGTCTCTTTACTAAAAATATAAAATATTATTTACTCTAGCTTTTCCTTTTAGTAACATAAAGATATTTAAAGCAATATTAAGTATTAAGTGTGTACATATCTTTAGTACAAATGATATAATTTCTTGATATAATTAATAAGATACACACAGTGAATTCTTATTAGGACAAATATGTAATTGAGACATAGAGTATTTACCATAAAAGTCATTGTATATACTGTGAAAATATGAAAAAGGGCATTCAAATCTCTGTCCTTGATTTCATACTGTAGATATGTAGATTTTTATCTTTAAAATAAAGTGTTCATTAATGCTCTCTATCTAATACTAGGAATGGGTCAAGTAATGTATATGCTGCCCATCCTGCTCATATACTCAATTACCTGACTTAACCACTGCAATAATAGACAAACCAATCATTTATGTTCGTACCTTTTGAGATGGACACTCAACCTTATATTCACTAAATATGATCCAATATATATGAAGAAACTTCCTCCTTCCTAAATAGTTACTAGCCATAGCAGCATAGAATTCACTTGATGCAAAGGAAAACAACTCTAGAAAAAATATCAAAAATCACTGCTTGCGTGACTCAGAAAGTCACATTATGGTCTCATCCTATGAAACTCACCCAGAACCATTCTATGAAATTCCCAGAGAGTTTCAGCTCTTCAACAATGTTTGGAATCTAGCCCTATATGCAACCCAAATAGAAAATCTACAGCTTGCTCGGTACAACATCTCATCATGCTATCCTGTTACAGAAGGAGGTTCGCAGCAGAACAAATAAAATAGGGCACTGAGCAGCTACCATTCTGAAGACTTCCACAGGTATGTAATGGCAGAGCCTGGAAATACGCCTTTTTTTTCAGCATGGGAGATCAAGAGCAGATAGCCTCTGACCCAAGAGCACTTGTTAAACACAACTCTATCCAAGACAGAGCTCGTCTCCATCCAATAAAGCTTTATGATCAGGGGAAGTGTTCACCTAAACTATTAATTGATGAAATGTGTTGAGAAACTCATTCTCTGGCTTTCTCAGCTTCCTCAAAAACCTCTGGCGTATTTAGCTACACTTTCAAATGAGAAAGAAACTCAGGCTATCTTCCTTAAGCCTCCCTCAGCTAATGCCTTAGCTTCCCAGGTGAGGACATCTGGCATGTCCTCAAAGGGGCATTAGTGGTGGCTGTGGTTATCTTTCTGAGTGCTTGCAAGATTACCTTTTGTGAAAACAGAAGGCCTCCAGCTGTATAGTATAGGTGCTCAGAAACTTTTTATGGAAGGCAGAAAATTTAAGAGAGAAATAGAGAAAGCAAGCAAGAGGAGCTCATGTTGCAGGTATTACTGCCTGCTTTGCAGTGCCTGTCCAGCAAGGCAGAAGCTGGGCAAGAGCTGTGCCAGGGCTTTGAAAGCAGGTTCCCAAGGTTTAAAAAAGCTGCATAGCTCTCCTCTACAGCGCCCTCTTTAGGTTGAAGCAGGCAATCACTTTTCCTTAAATCCATCACCCCTCCCCTTCTCTGCAGGTGGCTTCATCTGGAGGCTTTCCATGGAGGCTAGAGACAGGCATCTTGGATTTGGGTTCTGCCTTCTAGGAGCTAGAGGAGATCTGGCAGAGTCCAGAGCATGTTTACACTGCAGTCTGCTCACTCTTCAGTCTCCCATCCCTGCAGCTGCTGCAATTTGGGAGGAGGCAAGGGGGGCAAAAGAGTGAGGACCACTTGTCCCCATGGAGATTACAGGCTGGATTCCCTGCAGAAGGGAGGAGGTGTGAATGGGCCTGGGAAGTCCTCAGATAGGAGCTGAAGATTCACAAGGATGTGCCAGCTCTGTAAAAATGATCCAAGGGTTCCAAAGAAATGGACTGGACTGTGGAGGAAGGCAGGAAGTCCAAACTAAACTTCTAATAAGATAGTGGAGATGAAGAGTAAGAGAAAAAGAGATGGCAAGGACTTTTCCAGGGTGAGAAGAAGCCAGGGAACAAGTACTAAAGTGGGAAAAGGATGCCCCAGGGATGCTTAGAAAGGTACGCTAAGTAGCAGAGGTTGCTTTCTTTGAAGTTTCCAGCATTGTGACCAAGGATGCTAAAAGTGTGGAAGGGACCATTTACACTCAACATTACTTTTAGTTTTGGGTGTTTTTTTTGTTTGTTTGTTTGTTTTTTTTTTTTTGGTAGCCCAGAAGTTAATTGATTTTTTCTTAGCAACCTGGCTCTGGGCCTCAGCATCCTTACCTGCAACACAAGGGGTTTGGACGGGATGCCTTCTAAGGTCTAGGCCCATATGAATCTCTAAAACTGCCACCTTACCAGCCAGAGTATCTGAGACCAAATATCCATGAGCTTTCATCTTGGACCCTTCCCCCCCCCTTTTTTTTCCCTCCACACCATTTCTCAGTGCAGCGGCCCAGCAGACCATGTGTGGAGGGTATGTTCACTGGCAGTGAGGAGGGTTAAGTCTCAGTTATGAGAGATGATTGGTCCTTCTGCCCTAGAGAAAGAAAGGGAGGAATATATATATGTTGGGTTTCCAAGGAGAGAATATTCTCGAATGTTTGATTTCAAATGTCATCAACTTAAATACATTATAAATCCATTGAGGGATCCCAAATAGTTGAACTGACCCAATGGCCAAAGAGCCCTCTAATGATTTGCCTCATTTTGGGGGGAAATAGATTTTCTTTCATCCCAGAAACGGGATCTGCTTTGCCATGGAAATTCAGCACGCACTAGCCATGCTCTTCTCTTAACTGCCTGCCTCATGCCATTCTGCCAACCTGCTTCAGTGCGGCATTTTCTGAGGTGATTAAACACCCAAGCTTAATGAGGCTGCCCTCAGGAGCCTGGTGATCAGTGAAGCACCCCTAACCTCCCCCCCCCCACACACACAGGTAGGTAGTTTAGATGATAGTGGGGATGAACTGTTTTCACAAGAGTTTTATTTTTTAGTTTCTGTCAACCTGAAATGCCTTAATATTAAAAAAAATTGTGTAGAAATACGACTCCCTGGCTCCCTTCAAGTGGGATGTGACACTCAGAGAGTAGACTGTTTTCTACACCCGCTAACACTCCTGTTTCATTTAATCTCCAAAATATGAACAGGAGGCCAACTCTAGAAAAATGGATTCCCACTCTGGCATCTCCCAGGGTACTGATGCATGCAGTGGTGGGCACTGGCAAAGAACCTCAACACCCACCCCCCAATTCATCAGTGCCCCCCCCAGGGCCGCCCCCCCCCCCCAGGGGGTTTGACCTTGCAAATACACGTCTGCTTCTGGGCAAGAAACAACCCATTTTCATTCTAAACACAAAACGACCTTTTCTCCTTTAAAGACACAACACCGACAGGAACACATCTGGGTTCCCATCTCTCCAGCCTGCATTCAGGAATGTGGATGCGGGGTGGAAAGGCAGGTAACTAGTTTGGATCTGACAGTCCCCATTCCGCGGCTCCGAGTCTCAGACGCTGTCCAGAAGAGACCAGGCGGTGAAACCATCTCCTTTTTCTGCCCATTCACCATCGTGACGAAAAACCCAAACCGAACAATTATCTACTCATTTCTAAACACGAAGAGAGAAATACGCCTATTGCGCCTAGCTCCGCGGCTCTAAACTAACATCCCGCTTAGAAACCAGTCCTGATTCCCATCCCATCTCGTTCACTCAGTTTTACTTAGCAAACACCTTTGCTGCTCTTCCACGGGGAAAAAATGGTGCACCGATGGCACGGATGACAGGTTGGTACTAGACTGCAGCCACTCAATAGTTTTATCAGCAACCGGAAAACTTCACAACCGGTCAATTAGCTACTTAAATCGGTGTAAGGAGACCAGCCTATTTAAAGCAAGCGAAGAAAGCACCCGAGTATCACCTATCTGAAATCTAGCCCACGACAGTCCCCTCAAACACGCCGCATATAAACACTCCCTCTTCCCCCCACCCCCTTTATGCCAAAGGTCCCCCACGGACTAGCAGCACCTTCAGATCAGCAGCGTCAACCAACACAAATGCCACCATGCAGCCAGACACAGCTATTGCAAAGCCAAGTATGTGACAATAGCCCAAGCATCTCCCAGACAATTGCTGCACTACACATGCAGAAATGCAACGAAGACTGTATTTTCCACTTACAGTTATAGCGCTGCGTACGGTCACTTAACGAAAATGATAAAACTCAACAGTTCTTTTTTAGATATTTGTATTTAATTCGGCTACACGGTGAAGCCGTTCTGTGTGTGGTTCTCTTGCGCTCGAAAGGTTTTTCCTCAGAGGTCTAGGCAGCTTAAATCCCTTTTGGATCGCGCCTCGCCAGCCCAGCGGCCGCCGCCACACGCTCCAGTAGGTCTCTGCTGCAGATTGGGAATCCCATAGAAAACCTAGGGTCCCTGGAGCCGGCTGCGCAGGCGCGCGAGCTGCCGCCTCGCCAGGCACCCCTC